>JAKUCV010005198.1:0-15509 GCA_028386065.3 Turnera subulata
ATGTGTTGCTAGACGCCGCTCTTTGTTTATGATTGTAAAATGAGATTTTACAATCATTGCCGGACGTTACAAGTGCCTACAGGGTCACACATATAGAACCGATGATTCGAGCAGATGGTCGAACCGTGGTTGGACCATGGTTGGACCGGGTGTGGTTGGACCGTGGTTGAACCGTGGTTGGACCATGGTTGAACCAGGGCCGGTTTTGGACCAATAATGATTGATCAGACATGAGTGGAGTGTTGTGTGTGTTGTGCTGGAAAGAATGATGGGAGCTACATTATCTTGTCTAAGATATTGTTTAGTGGGTGATGGGCCAAAGGTGGTAGGCCATTGCTTGCACTACCTTGTGTCTCCACTTGGTTTGAATGATCAGATCATTCTCTACCTAAGTGAGGCTTTGCTGAACGTTTTTGCTGCTCCCCTCTCCTTCCTTGAGCTGGTTTTTCAGTCCACAAACAAACACACACATTCTCTCAATATCTCTTCTTCTTGGAGAAAGAAAGGAAGAGCTAAAACACACCTTATACACAGTCCCGGTTTTGTTGCTAGCACTTCAGTCCGAGGAGCTCGAAGCTTGTTTCGTGGGACGATTCCAAGCTATCACGGTTCGTGTGGATACCGTAGAGGAGCAAGTCTTCTTCTTGCTCTTACTGATTCGGTTTCCGGCTTAGGTGAAAGATCCTAACACTACAAGTAAGTAAAAATTGTTATACGGTTTACTAGCTTCACATGTGTTCTTGGTTGTTTCCCTTGTCTTCCGCTGCATATCTCCGTTTTATATGAATGTCATATAGCCTAGGGAAACTTACAGGAATAAGGTGGTGGGTGTAATAGTACACCAATGACATCCACCACGTTTTTCATAACAAGAAGAAGAAAGCACCAATTAGTATCTGGTCAACAATTGACCAAATTTTGCAAATGGCCCACGCTTGGTTAAACAAAAGGGCAAACAATAAAATATTTTTAAAATTGAATTAAATTAAACATTACTTATTTCTCTTGTTGTTTAAGGTATTAAACATTACTTATTTTTGCCCTATCGATCCCGACAACATAACAATTCCCAGGAACTGTGTAATTTTCCAATAACCTCAATCAAGCATTCAAGCTAGCCAAATAGAAAGGAAACCATGCAAATTTATCCAGCAGCATAATTAAAATCAAATACAAACACAAACATCTCATTTAATAAGATAACCACCACCATATCCAAATGCAATCCAACTTCACAATATAGAAACTTAATGATCAAATCCTTAATCCAATACCAACTAGCAAAGCAAATACACATAATGAATTAATGATATCCAATTCCAACCGGCAACCATACATAAAGATGACAGTAAGTTAAATAAACAAAAAGGAAACTAATTAAATCTGAAATTTTTGGTAAATTACGCCATCAAATCAGTCTATCAACAAAGTCTTGAACTTCAAGTCCTCATCCTTCATCACTGTCCACAACAAGATATCAGAATGAAATGAATGATGTTATGACAATACACACACATATCAGATTCAAGAGCGAAAAAAACAAAGGAACAATGAGTTAAGAAGAGGCAAAGACTAACAAATAACTCACTAATCCATCATTGCATTATTGAAGGACAGATTTCAGACTTCAATAGAAGTATCTTGAAGCAGCAAATCACCCATTTCTTGCAATAAACAATATCAGTTCATCCGAAGCCACCATGATGTATTAAGTTTGTCGAAAAGATGAAACAAAAGTACAAAACATAAGATGGACTACAATAGTACCTTTCTCAAGTCTGTCTATATTGGATGCAGGTTCATCAAGATTCAATTCACTCTTATAATTTCCAATTCCTGCTCTAATCCAATATTGAGCACAGTTCAGAGCGTGCACAATTTTTTAAGTTAATGAACTCCTATATGGATCTAAAACCCTACCACTAGTGCTGAAGACTGATTCTGATGTAACTATGAACACTAGAACAAGAAGGACATCTTGAGCCATACAAGACAAAACTGGGAAGATATGAGAATTGATCTTCCACCACCTCAAAATGTCAAAAGTTTTGACATCTTCTTCAGTATCCTCTGCAAGGTACTTTTCTAGCTTAGATTTTGATTTGCTACTTTCACCATGCCTTATCTTCTTGAATTTCTACTTTAAATCATCTGTGAATACCCTCCTTTTGTCCCTCTCGCCTTCAACTCTTTCAAAACTTTCGACATCAACACTTATAGCAGAAACTGAGGTTGATGATGATCCAGCAGTAAACTACTGCAAGATTGTGTTTATGAAGGGTGAGATGGAGGAAACAACGTCAAGTAATATGCTGCAAACATAGCATAAGTAGCCTCTTGGAATTTTTCTCACAATCTAGACCTTGTAGCTTCACCGTACACTTTCTTCAAAGAGAAGTGAATAAAACCAAACTTGTACCTCGGATCCAGAATTGATGTAATGAATGACACCATATTGCACTTCTCAATCACACCCCCAATATTTGTCAATTTTCACTTCATATTTTGAGCCATGATGCTCATTTCTATGTCATCATCATCAATCCACTTAAGCAACATTCCATGCAGAGAAATGATTTCTTCAAAGTAAGCATTACAAGTAACATACGAAGTGCCAGAAATGAAAGCAGTCAAATCATAAAAATTTCCTAGACAGTTGCTCAATCTCCATGCATTAGTCTATCTTCATGTGTAGGGTTAATTGGCCAGTCTTCTTCAGCTCTTTTATCAAATGACTTCATGTCCTTCTTGAAATTATCATCCTCAACACTAAGATTTTCAAATTCTCCTTCAAACTTACAAGTGGTATCCAACATGATAAAGGTTGAATTCCACCTAGTAGGAACATCAATGGACAACAAGACTTTGCTTCGAATTCCATCAGCAACCACACACTCCTTAAATTTTTGCAACCTAGCAGAAGACTGCCTAACATACCTAACAGCCCTACTAATTTTATAGAATGCCTTCCCTATGCATCTCAATCTATCACCTTCAACAAGATTGACAATATGTGCCACACACCTTATATGCATGCACTCACACCCTATTACATTGCCTTTCCACTTGCCTACTTGCCTTTGTAAGTGGTTTGCAGCAACATCATTAGGGGATGCATTGTCAACCGGTATTGTAAAAACACTAGTTATTCCCCACTCATCCAAGCATTTCTCAATGGCAACGGCAATCTTTTCCCCTTTATGACTACCTGTGGGACAGAGGTTCAACATATTAAGTTTCTCAATTTCCACTCATTATCAACAAAATGGGCATTTAGACTCATGTAATTTATCATATGAATTGATGTCTATGTGTCGGTAATGAGACATACCCTTTAACAATTAGACTTAATAAACTCCCTAAGATGCCTTTTCTGATCAAGATAAAACTGGAGACAGTCCCTAGAAACAGTCCATCTAGAAGGCATCTTGAATTTAGGACACGCAAGTGACCTCAACTTCATAAAACTATAACCCTCGACAAACATAAAAGGCAATTCATCAATAATGATCATAGATGCTAAAACTTTCCTAATAGCCTCTCAATCAAACTTATATGCAGACAAACTACCCTTTCCTTCCTCACCTTTCCCATGAATAATTTTAGTTTGAAGTAATCATCTAAACTACGATTCTGAAGGCATTTTTTCAAATGAGCTAACATACCCGAGGTAACGTTCTCCTTAGGATCAACTCTCAATTCTTGGCTGCATCTTTTGCGTTTCCTAATTCTGACCCCGCCAGGGCTATCAATCTTTTGGAGATGCTCCCACACCTTTGCCATATCCATATCAATAACCAACCAATGTGATCAATTAGCGCGCGGATATTAACTAGGAGGGGTGCAAATATGGACTCCTTATAATAAAGAAAATGAAAGACAACATAATTTTTTAATCAAGAAAGGGGTAATTTATTGTCTTTTGGGTTGAGGAGGCAACGATCGCTCGGAAAAGACTTACCCAACGAGCTGTTCAAACATTAAAGTTACAGTTATGGTTGGATCCGATAAGTCCATATGTATTAAAGATTCGGTTTTAATCTCGGAACCTTTTGTATTGTATGCGCATTGTGCTCGCTAATGACCCTAGGCCTTAGCAAGAGCCATAAATATAATAGAGGCTTTAATAAAGTTTTTTTTGCTACCCATATCCTCCTCTAATATCTTCATGTGAGGACCCTGGGCTAAAATTGATTGGGCCTCCTCAGCTAATTCTTACACCTTCTTAACCAACAATCCAACATCAAAAGAGTCGCCACCCAAATTATATTTCTTGAGAAAATTCGAGGGAAAACCTTTAAGCATCATCCTTAAGCAACAACTTTATAAGGCAACCGATCTAGCTAACTAGAGATGTTGGATTCAGAGGTTCGTCATAGAAGGGAAGGTGTTAGGCACCTATCCATGTTAGGGCGAAATCGTGTACAATTGATGAACTTTCTTGTATGCCTTGTGTAGGTGCAAGTGTGGAACTAAAAAAAAAAAAAAACAACAACAATAATCAAAATAAACAATAAAACATAAAATAAACAAATAATTGAGCTTGATTTTCCACAACTAGAAACGGGCTACGTATCCCGACGACCGGGTTCAAAGCTCACGTAGTTCTTACATAGCATCACATAGCAATCACACCATCTTCATCACTGTAGAAGCAATCACGAAATCAACAAGCAAAAATCAAAGAGATATCGAAAACTTACCTCCTGTAGCTCTCGTCTAGCTCCTTGCTTCGGGTTGTCTTCTAACCCAACTCTTCTTCTACTCCTAATATCAATCTTCAATCTCCTCTAAATCTCTTCTTGCTAACCTCTTTTTACTGCTCCTCTCTATGAAACTTCCTCTAGATGTCTAACCCTAAAAGTGTTTCTAAACTTGAAGAGCTTCTCCATGCTTTCTAAGCTTATGGGTGTTTCTTCTCTAGAATTTGATGCCCTTTGTGAAGGAGTAAGTGGATCTATTTATAGTGTTCAGAGTGTCAGGGGTCATCCTTTTGATCCTAGAGTCAAGATTGAATCCTTAGATCTGATGGCTGAGCGCTAGAATCAAAAAAGAGGAAAAAAAAGGAAATTTTCTATTTCTGGGAAGCATGACTGCCCAGCCCTGGCGGTCGTCGCGAGTGTTCTTTCTTTGACCGCCCAGGCGACATAACCGCCGGAGCCCGGGTTACTGTTCTTGTTCTTGCCTTTTTTTGCTCTTTTTCCTATTTAATCTCCTTCTAACTTAATTTTTCCACGTCCTCTATTCATGTTTTCTGCCTGGAAACACTCCTAACTTGTAGCCTACTTCCTCACTTTTCCTTTTTATCAAAGCCACATCTAATTTTGCCTTTTTTCTACACTTTATTTCCATAAATAGACATTATACAAAATAGGAAAAATATTAATATGAATTTCCACGAAATTCTAACTAAATTAAGCCGCAAGTAATGTGATTTAGTGGGCTATCATTACTGGGGGGTCCATGTTCAATTAATCCAGACTCTAAATCTATTCCTAGCCCAAAAATAAATCAACTCATTATTATTGGGTTAGAATAAATAAATAGCCCAAATAAATAAAATAATCCATATTTTAATTAAATCAGACCTAAGTATATTCTAGCCCAGGATTAAATTATTTCATTAATTCAAAAGTTAAAACATACCCAAGCCCAAATAATTAAAATATTCATATTCTACTAAAATAAATTCTAGACATATCATAACTATAGACTAAATCATCTCATCAATCATATGATTTGAACATGCCTAAAATCTAAACTTAGTAAAATATGAGTGGCCAAATTTGGGTGTTTATAGATGCCCTTTGTTGATGAGTCCTTAGAAGCTGAGGACGAAACAACGTCAAGAAGAACAACCAAATTTGGGATGACCTGCTGACGACGGATGCTATTGTTCTGTGCGCCATGGGGTGGAGCATTCCATACTCCGAGACAGGCATATCTGACCTATCATGCATCCTTAGGGCATATCTGACCCTATCTCCATTCATGGGAATGGAAAGGCATATCTGACCTTTCTTGCATTCCCGGGCATATCTGACCCTATCTCCATCTATGGGAAGGGAAAGACTTATCTGACCTTTCTTACATTCCCGGACATTTCTGACCTTATCTCCATCTATGGGAAGGGAAAGGCATATCTGGTCTTTCTTACATTCCCGGGCATATCTAACCCTTCTTTAGTTCATCATCCTCTTTCGTTATGCCCCTAGCAGCACATATTAAATCTATTCCAAAAATCTGGGTCTTACATCTCCTAAGAATGCCTAACCACGTCATCTTCTAATCCTGGGACTTACATCTTATTCTTCTGAGAAGGCCCAATCTCAGGGTGTCCATGCCCCTAGTTTAGCTTTGTGAGGGATTACGTAGCCCTAGTTTAGCTTTATATGGAATTACTTAGCTCATCTGAGCTTCTCATCTTATCATCTCTACTTATTTCTCATCTCATCATCATACCTCATCTCATCTGTAAAAATTGGGATTTACATTTCCTCTCATGAGAAGCCCCAAAATCATCATCTCCTCACTTCTCGTCTCATCATCATCCATCATCTCGTCTCACCTTTCCCCCAAAACTTAGGACTTACATCTCCTCTCATGAGAAGGCCCAAAATCATCTCTCACTTCTTATCCCGTTTCCTCAGCTTCTCATCCCATTGGCTCATCAACTCGAATCCTCGTCTCAACGATTTCTCTTCTCATCGACTTATCGACTCAGTTTCTCATCGACTCGGCTCCTCATCTCATCATCTGTTAATTATTAGGGCTTATATCTCGTTCCTTGGAGGAGGCCCAATGTATCTCGACTCATCGTCTAATCATCTTGTCTCAACTCTTCATAAAAACCGGGACTTACATCTCCTCTCATGAGAAGTCCCAATCTCGTCATCTTAATTCAACTAAGCTTCTCAACCCGTCTTATCAACTGGCTCATCATCTTGACTCCTCAACCCGGTTTATCAACTTGGCTCATCCATTCAACTCATCAACTTTACTCCTTAACTCGGCCCATCAATAAAAATCGAGGCTTATTTCTCCCTTCATGGGAGAATGCCCAAAGTGACTTCATCATCTCATCCTTATTCTAGGGGAACATGTCACTGGTCACAACATCTGGTTCTCGGGGGCATCATCTGACACTCTTTCTAATCCATAGCCATATAATTGGGCCAATGCCCCCAACAATATCGATTCATTATAGGGGTATCATGCCCCTAACATTAAATCTTTGGACCTGGCGGGCCCACATGCATCACATTTATCAAAATTTTAGGTCGGACGGGCCCTACACAGCATATTTTAAATCAAAACCATCAAACAATTCTATTATTGGGATTTTAAACATGATAAATAAGTGCCCTTTGGTTCAACAAAGATTTGGTCAATTTAAAAGGGTTTCTATCTTTTCTCTCCTCTCTTCTTTTCCTCTCTCTTCTTCCCTTCTCCTTCTCCTTCTCCTTTTTCTTCTTTTCTTTTTCTTTTTTTTTATGGAGGCGGTGGTGGTCATGTGTGCTTTACCGCTGGTGGTGGCGGTCTATACGACATGACCGCTGAGTGATGGCGGTCATGCGTCCCAGTTCCTACTCCTTCTCGGTTTTGGAATCAATTCTTGGTATTTTCTCCGATTTTACTGACTCTAAACCTCTATAAATAAACCCCTAGGTACCCAGAGACCCTCACAACTCATCTACATCAAGTCCAAATACTTCTAAGGCAATCATGAGTGAGAATTTCCATACTAAGGTCCTCCAATGGATGACAAGCATTCCTTCAACGTCTTGTCTTCATTTCAAACCACGGAGGCTACATATGTTGTTTCACCTTGCCGTTGTGAAGATAGATGAGAATCTAATTCGTGCTGTTGCCTTCTTCTGGGATAAAGACCATTGTGTCTTTCATTTTGGTCCTTCTATGGCGAAACTCTGTCCAATGGTGGATGAGTTTAGTGCTTTTCTTGACATCCGTATTGGTGGTGATATTGCCTGGTTTCTTCTACTGCTCCAGCCAAACTAGAGGTCCGCACATTCTTATCTCTAGATGACACACAGTGGAGCTTCTCCTTGGCAAAGATGGATGAGTAAACCTGGTACCCTTCGTTGATCGCTACTTCATCAATGACTCTCTTCGTAGCTTTTTGGAGCATGACCCTTTACGGAAGGACGAACACGTCCGTACTCTTGCTCTGACATTGGTGAGTGAATTCTTGCTGATAGGCTGCTCGGGCACATGTCTTATGGGCATAGGTATGCTTGTTGTTAAACTCCTCGAAGGTCATAGCCTGGTTCCTTCTATTCTCGGTGAGACTCTTGTCTGCTTGGATAACTTGGCAGTCAATCCCAATAGCCCTCTAACCAGCTCTCCACTACTTCTCTAGGTAATGCTTCCTTTCGCTTCTATTCATGTCCCCACTTTTTGTCATAGTTCTTTTGTTCTTACTTATACTCCTCTGCAGATGTAGTTGTGCGAACATCTTACCTTGATCAATCTTCCAAAGACGGATCCATATACTTCTATGGGATATCCAGATCTGAACTCATCGTCTCTTTTTCTTCTATCAAGGAATGGGTCCTTTTCTTAGAGGATATGAGGGACGACCAAATCACTTGGCATTGTACCTGGTTTGGGATGCAAGAGGCGATTCTCCATTCGTTCGGCAAAGAGGCAGTGATGCTCCCCGGTGTTATTCGATCTACTTACTATCAGCTTCCTAGGATAGCGAGGCAATTCGACATATCACAACTTGCTCCCCCAAATATGTGTTTCCATCTTGGGGTAGCTATGGATGCCCTTATGGCGGAGCTTATGTAGGGATATTGGTGTGCTCCCAAGATGACCAAGGTTTGTCCACCCATTTCTATGATTCCTACCATAAGTTATCTAAAATGGTTAGAGAATGAGGTGAGCCTTTCAAAGAAGTATCTTTCTCGTACAAGGGCCAAAATTTTCAAGACATCAACTCCTCTGGAGCCCAAATCTCCCAGCGACTATGAAGATGATGCTTAATCGCACTTGGTGTTTTGCTTAGACAAATATCAACTACATTCACGATGCATGCAAATAAATGAATGAATTAACTCTCGGTTTTCCATCTTTGTCAAACTTTGAATTTTTATTAATTAAAGGGACCAGACCCAATTTGGACTTCCTATGTATCCATGGCTCTTTTTTTTTTTTAGCACACGAAATCAGGTCTGCGTAGTTCTTTTTTACATCAATTCATTGCCTTATACATAGTACTTCTTTAGTTGATCCATATTTGACCGGCTCTCAAAACTCATTTCCGTCCGAATCTCTGATCTTTTTTGCGCCTCCTGAAAAAATCTCCTTTACAATGTATGGCCCAATCCATTTAGCTCTAAACTTGCCCCTCAGGTCATGTACCGATTGCGTAACCTCTTTCAGCACGAAATCGCCTTCTTTCAGCCCCCTTTCCTTGACTCATTTGTTGAAAGCCTTAACTATCCTCCTTTGATATCCTTGCATCTGGTACAAAGCTAATAGCCTCTTCTCGTCCAACAGTGTTAGCTGATCAAGCCTCTCTTGTACCCATTCCGTCTCGGGGAGTTCACTCACCCGTGCCACCTTTAGAGATTGAACCTCCAACTCTACAGGCAGCACAACTTCCATTCCATAGACTAAAGAATAAGGAGTAGCCCTTGTTGATGACCTTATAAAAGTTTCGTACCCCCCATAGTGCCAGAGGTAGCTTCTCGGCCCATTCTTTGTGCATGGATATCTTTTTATAGATTATAACTTTCACATTGTTGTTGGCAGCTTCGACCGCTCCATTTGCTTGTGGTTGATAAGGCGATAACCTGTGCTGCTTAATCCCGTACTTTTGACATAATCTCTCTATGTCGGCTTTGAAGTGTGGTCTATTGTCCGATATTAATTCGTTCGGCACCCCGTATCTACAAATGATGCTGTTACAGAGGAACTTAGCCAGCTTCTTAGCATTTAGCATAACATAGGCATCAGCTTCCACCCATTTAGTAAAATAATCAATAGCCACCAATATGTATTCATGTCCGTTTGTCGTCTTCGGGGATACTTTTCCGATGACATCGATACCCCATACAGAGAATGGCCATGGCAACGACAGTGGAGTCAATGATACTGGCGGCTTTAATTGCAATTTCCCATGTATCTGACATATGTGACAACATCTCACAAACATGGCACAATCAGCTTCCATTGTTGACCAAAAATATCCAAGGCGTATGATCTTCCGTGCTAACATATCTCCTCCCATATGTGTACCTTATTCTCCCCCTTGCACTTTATCCATGTTCTTTAGTATCATCACATGCTTCTTATAGAGTCTCCCGACACACATGATATATCCATTAGCAAGCCTCCTCAAAGTCTTCTTCTCACCAAATGTTGGCCCTCTGGGATTGTCCCGCCCTTGAGGTATCTCAAACTATCACTCTATTAACGGCCTTCAACACCGTTAATCGGAACACCATCTCGGGAGGGTTGCCCCAACTCCACAACGGTCAGAGCTATCACGGGGGCACCTTTCACACAGGGATCGCTCATATAATTTTGGAACCACTGCTCGTTTGTCCCCCTCCTTGGCCAAACGAAGGCTGACTCCTCCTTCACACAGTCACTGGTAGAATAATTGCATTTTTTGGCATTCCCATCATCGAGGAAGGTATAGTCAAGGCGTTGGTAAACTGATTATCTCTTCTTGGTATATACTAGAAACTGATCATCTCAAATTTGGATGCCAGCATTGTCACATAATCGTGATAAGGTGTCAACTTTTCTCCTTTGATTTTCCATTCTCCCTTGACTTAGAATATTACTAAAGCTGAGTCCCCGTATACCCTCATCCGCCTTATCCCCAAGCTCAATATAGTTTCAAGACCAATGGTTCGCACTTCATATTCGACTATATTATTAGTGGCTTCAAATTCTAACTTACATGAGATGGGTTAAGTTACTCCATCTGGGGATATGAGGATGATCCCGGTCCCAAAACCACTCGCATTGGCTACACCATCAAAGTGCATTTCCAAGTTGGTGTCTCCACATTCATTACCTCTTTGTCTGAGGCTCAAATCTCTCATTACTCTCCCTTGGTTGGGATGCCAAAAAATCAACTACGCCACCACCCTTGATGGTCTTCTGAGATACATACCGTACATTAAATTACGATAAGATTGCTACCCATAGGGCAGTCCAACTGGTGGGTGTGAGGACCCGACTAGAAATTCGGCCTCCTCACCTTATTTCTTCTTCTTATCCAATCCATCAATCAAAAGAGTCACCACCCTAAATTTTTTTTTTTTAGAAAAAATCAGGGAAAAACCATAGGCATCAATCCTTCTTAGGCAACAAATGTAAGGGACCGTTCTAGCGAACCAGAGATTAATGGATTCGGGGGTTCGTCACGGGTAGGAAGGTGTTAGCACTCTACCCGTGTTGGGGCAAAACTTTGTGCAATAAATGGATCAAATTGCATGCCTTGTATAAGTATGTAAGTGTGGAAGCAAATTCACAATAAAGAAAATTAAATCTAATCTAAGAACAAAATGAAATATTAAATATAATTGGGCTTGAACTTCTACCACTAGAACCCACCTACGTACCCCGATAACTGGGTTCATAGCTCAAGTAGTTCTAGCATAGCATCAGCTCACAATCAAATTCTCACATCAGCAGTAAGCGTCTCAATACATCAAAAAAAAAAAGAGATTCAAGGTTACCTCTTGTAGCCCTCCACTAGCTCCTTGTTTGTTTGAATTGTTTTCTCCACCAACTACTTTGCCTCCTCTTAGCTCTACCTTGATTTCTTCTAAATCTTCTCTTGCTTGATGTTTACTGGTGCAATTCTCCACAAAATTTTGCCAGAATAACAGTAGGAAAAGAGTGTTTGAGGGCTTGGAGAAGTAGAGTTTTCCCAAGCTTTTCTAAGCTTCAAAGAGTGTGTGTATGCTATTTTATTAGCTCTTAATGTGTCTGTTTGAAGTGAATGAGTGGCTCTATTTATAGAGTTATGAGAGTATAGAGGTTATTGAATTTATAATTGACAGGATTCTTGCTGAAAATCTGGTCCGAAATGAGTGGGATTGATTAAATGGCCCCAAAACTAGAAAAAAACGCATTCTAAGGATACATGTCCGCCACTACCGAGCGGTCATCAAGAGATGTCCGCCGGAAGTGACGGTCTTGGCTTCCTTGCTGTCATGTCCGCTCGCCACTTGCTACAGCAACATTATTTTTCCTTTTTTAGCTCCCAATAACCTTTAATCCGGGGTCTAATTGATTTTCAGCGTGAAATTAAAGTTGTCAGACCATAAATCACTCCATTCTTGCTGGTTACTCCTATCAATCACTTCAATTAACATTAAAACACCTTAGTTAGCTCACAATCAACTCTTTTCAACCCTTTTCTGCCATAAACTCATTAGGGGTGAGCAAAAAAACCATACCGAACCAACCACACTGGTATAAAAAAAAAACAACAGTATCGGCTCGAAATAAGAGGGATTTCAGCACCACCCCTAAAACTTGTACCATACTGTTTTCATTATCAAAATGGCTCGGTTTGATAGGGTCGAAATCGTCGGTTTTTGATACAGGCCGATACCGACAAAGCCCAAACCAAATTTCCCAACCCAAGTCCCAACAAGCCTAAATAGCAGTAACAAATCCAAACCCAAACCCACTCATGTATAAACCATTATTGACTAACCCTAAAATTTTAATTACCAACTTTCTCTTTTCTTTCTTCCTCGACAGCAGCCGCCGGTGCCATTCTATGCCCTCTTCCTCCAACCTGCGTAGCTTCCTCCGCCATAGATGGAGTCGCTCCTTGAACTTGAAGTAGCGGCCTCCACCCACGCATGCCACCTTGACAAAGGCACACCGCTACACACTCCATCGCTGCCAAAACTCGCGGCATCGGTGCCAAGACAAGCCCCTCTCTCTTCGCTCTTCTCTTTTCTTTCACGCCGCTCCAACACTACACTGCTCCTTGCTCGTGTAGTCATGTTTTGGATTTTTTTTTGAATGCCAAAATATTTGATTTTTGAGTTTCTTTAGATATATAATGATAATGATTTTAGATGAATTTTCTAGTGTGAAGTTATTGAATTGTATAAACTACAAAGAAATAGAGTTTGTGTGTCGAATAGTAAATCAATTTCTTTCCTTTTGTTTTTTTTCTTTCTAGAATTCTTCTTTTTTGTATTTTTGGGTAAAGAAAGGAAAGTGGAAATCTATCGGTCGGTATGCTTACCGACCGAACCGACGTCGGTATCTTCAGTGTGATGCCGATCGGTATAATATCAAAATCAGTATGGTATTGGTCGAAATTTGGGATCGTCGAAAAGCTCATACCGATTAAGCGATCGACACGGTATGTACCATACCGACGCTTTGCTCAGCACTTAAACTCATATATCTTATAAAAGGTAATTTTAATTCTGATTTTCGTAACTAAAATAAGCTGCAAGGAATGAGTTTTTAGTGGGCCAAACTCTGGTGGATATCCATATTTTATTGATTAAACTTATAAAATGCTTTCAACCCAAATTTAAATCATCTAATTAACTTTGGGTTAAAACATTCTAAAAGCTTTAAAATAATAAAATGTGGAGGCCCAAATTTGGATGTTCACACTTAGTACTTGCTTCTCCATCAAATACATAATCGGATCCATCCTAGAGATGAGCAATACCTCAAAGGTCACAAAATAGTGCCAGAACTTTTGGCAACCCCATGCCAATGCCATACAAGTCTTCTCCAACATATTGTAGTTTAATTCATATCCGTTAAATTTCTTGCTTAAGTAGTAGATAGCGGCCTCGGTGCGAGAATCTAGCAAATTTTGGGCTAGAAATGCGCCCATGGCTTCCTCAGTGATAGTCAAATACAACAGCAACGGCCTTCCTTGCCTAGGATGCTGAAGCACTGAGGGGTTGGATAGGTATTTCTTGATTCGCTCAAAAGCGTCTTGACACTCGTCATTCCACTTAGCAGGTACTCCTTTCTTGAGTAACCGATGAATAGGTGTGCAAATGCTAGAGAGCTGGGCAATAAAACGGCTGATGTATTGAACTCGTCCGAGGAACCCACAGATCTCTTTCTCGCTCTTCGGGGTTTGCATTTCTTGGATTGTATTGATCTTGGATGGGTCCACTTGTGTGCCACGTTCACTCACCATAAAGCCTAGTAACTTTCCTGCTTGGAAACTAAAAATGCACTTTTCCGAGTTAACTCTCATGCCAAACTCCCTGCATCTTTCGAAGAATTTCCTACATCATATCATGCAGAAGTGTAGTGGCCATCCTCTTATACGTAGCTCCAGCATTAACCAGTCCAAAGAGCATGACCTTATAACAGAATGTCCCCCATTCGATGCGGAATGTTGTCTTATGTTTATCCTCCGGTGCCATCTCTACTTGGTTATATCCCGAAAAACCCATCCATGAACGATAAAAGCACGTGCCCTGCTGTGGTGTCTACCAATAAGCCGATATGCAGTAAAGGTAACTAATCCTTCGAGCAAGCCTTGTTCAAATCCCGATAATCAACACACATTCTCACTTTTCATCCTTATTTGGAACCAGAACGATATTAGCCAACCATTCTGGATATTCAATAACTTCTAAGAACCCGGCTCGGATTTGTTTCTCGACCTCTTCTTTTACCTTCAGTGCCCACTATGGTTGGTGGCGACAGGCCTTCTGTTTCACCAACTTGGCATCGAGGAACAAAGGAATTCGGTGTTGTGCAATAGCGGGATCAATTCCCGTTATGTCTTCATACAACCAGGCAAATACATCCACAAACTTTTTGATCAAATCGGCCAAAATTTCTTGCATCGGAGTTTCGAGAGCCGTACCGATTCTAGTGATCTTTGGGTCATTATCAGTTCCCAAGTTGATTTCAATGGATTCCGAGAGTTCACTCGTCTCATTGCATTCACACATATCATGTATGCGAGAAATATCATCACAGAATACATCCAAGTAGTAAAAAGAGCGCCTCATTTTATTGTATTGGGAAATAAAAATACTGTCGTTTTCATAAGTTTGGTGATAAGAAAGAATATGGTCAAAAGAATCTTTATCTACCCTCTCTATTACATCTTTAGATTCCCCATCCGATTCAGGCTTCGGTGATCCCCGGTCGGCACATGGTTTTGTCCCAAATTCGTCACCAGTCTTTTCGCACGACCGATTCCACTCCCAGTTGGCGCACGGGGCAAAGGTAATTGCCCCTTCAAACTCCTTGATCTTCATCTTTGGCTTGTTGCCTTCTCCTTTCGAGCCACCATCAAATGCACAACAATCCGTCCTCCTTTAACTTGATACTCTTCAACATTCCCCCTAGTGCCTTAAGCCTCTCCTTGTCATCCATGGGTCTTTAAGCCACCGAATCATCGCCCACCACATCATCCTTCTCAGATCCTATCTTCGAGACTTGCCCCTCATAACTCCTAAGGAGCAGCATCTTCTTCTTCTTCAAGGTTTGTAGCAGCTCCG
>JAKUCV010005198.1:15594-47472 GCA_028386065.3 Turnera subulata
ATACAACCAGGCAAATACATCCACAAACTTTTTGATCAAATCGGCCAAAATTTCTTGCATCGGAGTTTCGAGAGCCGTACCGATTCTAGTGATCTTTGGGTCATTATCAGTTCCCAAGTTGATTTCAATGGATTCCGAGAGTTCACTCGTCTCATTGCATTCACACATATCATGTATGCGAGAAATATCATCACAGAATACATCCAAGTAGTAAAAAGAGCGCCTCATTTTATTGTATTGGGAAATAAAAATACTGTCGTTTTCATAAGTTTGGTGATAAGAAAGAATATGGTCAAAAGAATCTTTATCTACCCTCTCTATTACATCTTTAGATTCCCCATCCGATTCAGGCTTCGGTGATCCCCGGTCGGCACATGGTTTTGTCCCAAATTCGTCACCAGTCTTTTCGCACGACCGATTCCACTCCCAGTTGGCGCACGGGGCAAAGGTAATTGCCCCTTCAAACTCCTTGATCTTCATCTTTGGCTTGTTGCCTTCTCCTTTCGAGCCACCATCAAATGCACAACAATCCGTCCTCCTTTAACTTGATACTCTTCAACATTCCCCCTAGTGCCTTAAGCCTCTCCTTGTCATCCATGGGTCTTTAAGCCACCGAATCATCGCCCACCGCATCATCCTTCTCAGATCCTATCTTCGAGACTTGCCCCTCATAACTCCTAAGGAGCAGCATCTTCTTCTTCTTCAAGGTTTGTAGCAGCTCCGTCTTTTCCGGATCCTTAAGCATGGCATGCGTCTCCCTAACCTTATCTAGTTCTTCGGCTCCGTTCTCAGTCATATTGCCCTAATAGTAAAGGGTTCGTGTAAGGGTTCCGGGCACCAATAAGGTCTACTTTTCCACTTCCCACTCTCTCTCTCTCTCTCTCTCTTGTTTTTTTTGGGTCATTGACCCAAAAGGCACTCTATTTACACATGCTTTAATTCACAACAACCACACAATATGGACGTACCACGTAGCATGAGATGGTCAGATTATGTAGCTTGTTGGGGGCCAAAGGACCATTGCTAAAGGATAATTAGGCCTACTCACATGTGATGTGGGACGTCGGGTGAGGTCGCAAGCCCGATAATTGATGCACATGAAATATGCATAGTCTTAGGCATGATTTCTTTGGTTACTTACCTGGTCATATAACTCATAAAATAGGTTAAGCCAACGCGTAGGCCTGGATTGGTTCTTGTGAAAGCGAACAAAAAAGGAGTAAAGCCTAATCAGGTGTACAATGTGTTGTTGAGTAGCTAATCTTTGTTTTGGAGCCTGTAACACACAAGGAATTAGCTTCCATACCAAGTATACATATAAAGAGAGAAAAATAAAAATAAAAAAGAAAAACTTATGATCCATTGAAATACAATTCATGGCCTGTTTATATAGAGATTTAAAGCAGAAATATTATTATGAAGAAAAGTAAATTGTAACGGGAATTATTTTTTATTTTAATAATAATAATAATAATAATAATAATAATAATAATAATAATAATAATAATAATAATAATAANACCTGGTCATATAACTCATAAAATAGGTTAAGCCAACGCGTAGGCCTGGATTGGTTCTTGTGAAAGCGAACAAAAAAGGAGTAAAGCCTAATCAGGTGTACAATGTGTTGTTGAGTAGCTAATCTTTGTTTTGGAGCCTGTAACACACAAGGAATTAGCTTCCATACCAAGTATACATATAAAGAGAGAAAAATAAAAATAAAAAAGAAAAACTTATGATCCATTGAAATACAATTCATGGCCTGTTTATATAGAGATTTAAAGCAGAAATATTATTATGAAGAAAAGTAAATTGTAACGGGAATTATTTTTTATTTTAATAATAATAATAATAATAATAATAATAATAATAATAATAATAATAATAATAATAATAATAAAAGGTAACTGAGTTAATAATTATTAATGAAGGGTAATTAGGTCAATTTGCTGGCTTTTCTAGAGTTGGTGCTTTTATATAGTACTAGTTTTTGTACGCGTGCAATGCACGTGGTACAAATTTTTTTTTCAAATAATTTTTTTGTTAATTTAAAGTTTTTGTAAATATTTTTTAGAATAGGTGAAATATTTATATTATAATTTATAATTTAATAGGTGAACTACAAATTATGAATATAATAATTACCTTATATTTAGCATCAATAAAATAATTACCTTTTCTAATAATATTTTTTATGTTATAATTAAATTATAATATATTATTCATGATCACTGTTTATATGAAAATTTTTGACATTTATAAATATTGAGCTACCATAAAGTTTGAAAAGTAAAGTGTATGTAGTAAAACACCTTTAAATTTTTTCTACTTTAACTTTCTTAAGAATTGGTTGCAATTGACTGTCTTCGCCTTGAATACAAAATCCAAGTTTTTTCTTTTTCATTTTGTTCTTCAGGAGTTGTCTTTTGCACTTCCTCTACAACAAATTGTCTTTTTTTGTTATCCAAGTCGTTTGCTTTGTTCATCCTTACTAAGAAACTGTATTCTTCGTCCTGAAAATCGATCAACTTTTTTTTTTGCTTTCGATACAAAATAAAAGCTTAGATTTCTCAATACCTATTTGATAATAGATCAGTTTTTACTTATCATCCATTATTTTGCTCATCTTCCGGCCTCGCAATGTAATTAGTCACATCAATTATCATTTTTGCCTCGTCGAATTGGTTACCAATGCATTATCTTTTCCGTCAGGCACTTCGAGTCTTAGCACGTACCTATAAGATATGAATTGCCTGTGTAAGAAAAGATTTAAATATAAATGTTTAGTGACGATAATTATTTGATTTTTATAATTCTCATATCTTGGTTTGTATCCATCATATCCACTGCATTTTTCTCCTTCACAACGTGCTTTGTTGTCTGAAATATCTACTTTCTTTCCACACCTTTTGCACGCATGATACCATGGTTTTTCTTTGTCATTACCTTTAGAATTTTAGCTTGGAATGAACAGTATAAGGCCTAGATACATCCATTGTTTTGGTTAATTCGAAACAAATATTGTTTGTGAAAGTATATATATTAACATTATTAAACTTATATACTTACCTTTGTTGTTGTTGTCGTACTCATGGTTTGTATATCCCATATTATAAATTTTACAGCATCTCTTATCCTTTTTGTTTTTGGCTATTGTGTAATTTGAATATCTCCTTTTAGTAATTTCCCAAGCATATTAAAAAAATTTAGTATATATCTTTTCGATATTGCTTTTAACTGAAGCAGAAAATACACTTACCACTCTTGAATTTGGATGGCTTCTTGTAGTTTTAGATTTATCATGATGGTTGTGCTATATATTGTTGGTAGTTGGAGCATACCTAAGATTAAATATAAATTTGTTAGTTACTATATATATAATGCTTCCAAATAATTTTCGTAAATCATTTACCATTATAGTCTGCTACTCTGATGTTTGATATTGCAATGACTTGGTTTTTATCTTCATTCTCATATAATTTTTGTCCCTCCTACTCTGCCAAATCACTCCATAGGATTATTGTTAATTGTTCATAGGTAAAAGCTATTATTCGTAAATTGAATTTTTTCCTTGCTTTTCATTTATCAATATCAATTCTCTTCTTTGGCTTTGGTTTCTATCCGTTTGGTTGTAACAGCCCAGGTAAAATTTGGATTTTTACCAGGACTGTAAAAGTCTTTTTACAGTGATTTACCGAATGAATTAATCTTGGGTAATTAATTCAAGGTAAATCGAGCGTCGTTTTTCACAACCGAGTCTTTTCCCGAGCTCGATATTTTTCTGTGGATTTTTCGGACCTAAGTTGGTATTTATCGGGTCCCGGAATCCTTAGGAAAATCACACCGGAAAATAACTAAGGGGGGTATCAGTTATTTTCTGGTCCGGACGGGACACGACTGCCTGACTGAGTCACGCAGCCGCCTCTTCCCTGTGCAGCTCGTGATATGTTTTCCTGTGCGCTTGTGAACTTCTTCGGTGATTTCGTGCCATGCCTGCTTATTCCTTTCTTCCTTTTTCCTCTACTACTACTTCATCTGCAAAAAACTCAAACCAACAAACACATCCACACCACCTCTGTCGAACACCACCCGACAACCCCTTACCCGAGCCATCCTCCACCACTGCCGCCCACCTAACCACCACCATCCCTTCTCCCTCTTCACACGCTGCCACCACCGAGACTGCTTGCAACCCGAGCAGCCACAGCCCAGCCTCCTTCATCGCTGCTTAACGCAGACACCGGACCCGCGCCTGCAGGCTACAGCCGCCTCCTCTCACTCGTCGCACCGCCCTCTCGATGCGAAGCAGCCCTGCTCACGTCGCCTCGCCGTCCCCGCTCGTCATCTACCTCTCGCCGTTCGTCCTCTCCTTCCTCGCGTTGCCATACCATGGAGATCCGACGAGTAGAGCCGCCAGGATCCACCGTCCCTTTTCCTCGCGTTTCCTCTCCTCGCCGCCGCTGCGAGCACCTGCAACTGTAGCAGCCGGCCGTCGACGCCTCCAGCACCAGCAGCCGACCGCATCACCGCCGCCCCTGCTCGTGCCCGTCGCCGCCCTCGTTCCGTTCGTGCCGCAGCCGAAGCCCACAAGGTGAGCCATCCACGGGTTGTTGACGACCCGGGTGAGAAGTGGGATGTGGGTGGGTCGACCCGGTTCTAGTGGGTCTGACCTAGGTATGATTTGGGCTGAGTGGGAGTATGTTGGACCTGACCATGGGCTGAGTGAAGTCTGGGCCTGCTACTTGGGCTCGCACCTGGGTTGCTGGGTTAAGCCTATGCAGCAAGCTGGGCTTGACCAATTGGCCCAGTTCGTTAAATGATAATTATAATAAAAAATCTATATATTTATAAATTATAATTACTGGAAAAAAATATATATTTATATTTCGAAAATATAGTTAGTTTTAATTATGCTTTTGGGAAGAAATATATATGTATATATATATATATATATATATATATACTTGATTTTGAAAAATTAAAGAGAGTTATATTTTGTTTTGTTTTGAAAAATAGTATTATGATTATTTGGAAGAATATATATATACCAAGAGATTATATTTTCTGGAAATTTATATATATTTACTATTATTTTTTCTAGAAAATTATGATAACTACCTTTGTAAAAATATATATAGAATACATAATTTATATTTCAGAAAATTGATAATTATGTGGAAATTATTATTGTTTTGGAAATGTATATTGTCTTTAGAAAATAAAAGTACCTATTTGTATTTATTTCAAGAATAAACCTTTATGAATATATATTTTCTGGGAAATAACATCTATAGCATATGATTAATATATATATATATTTTTGATAAATAATAATATTTGGCAATTATATTATGATAAATAGTTTTATAAAAAATAAATATTTTGGAAATATATATATACATATGTTATCTTTTCCAGAAAATTATGGTGATTATATTTTGGAAAAGTGTAATTAATTTATGAAAATATTTTGAAAAGACTTTTAATTAAAGTATGGCACCGAAATTATATTCGGATATACGTACGGTGAAACGCCCCGACCCGTATTTACCGTACATAGTAAACACGTGTCGGAACTGTGACGACCCAACCAAACCAAGCCCAGCATACAGTGTATACAACAGAAACTCGGGCTCAATAGCCCAAAATAGAAAACATCAATAACAACATAACCGGCCCAATGGCCCAACAATAGTAAAAATAATGCACAGCAGAAGACTTAATAACTCACAAGACACTGTATGCGACACAAGATGCAAACTATGGATCCAAGTCCTGTCCAAGGGATAACGCTGCAGCCTGTCTGGAATGCACCAAACCTGTACCACAAATAATCCATCCTACGGGATGAAAGCCCGCAGGTGAGGGGTAAGTCTGAAGTGCCCACCGGGTAAAACCCATAAGCAAATATACATATACATACAACCGTAAATAATCCAAGTTACATCAAAAACAATTAACTAAGGTTTACACGAACCTTAAATAACACACTCTGTGATTCTAGACACGCTATTCCAATTTTATTATCAGGGCCCCTATCACTAGTTAAATGATGGTCGTCGCCTGGTAGTCAAGCTACTAGCCCGTGGACCCTGCCCTAGTACCTCCACGTATAACTGGCACAGACAGGGAGCAGACCCCAAGCACACTCTCCCCCAGCACCATAAAAATAAGACTACCATCTGGCTGTTCCAACATTTAACTGTGACTTACTAGATGTCTAAGTGTATCCAGTTTATTAATATTACTATTTTAGTCCTGATACCACTATACTGTTAACCAACCATCAACTCATTATCCCGAGCAGGCTCGCAGCCTCTCCGCTCGTCTCGATAATAATGAACACCACTTAACCATCAGATTCCACATAATAACGCTCCGGTACTCAAATCATGTCAATCTTACAGACAACAACGACAACGGTAAATTTATCATCACTAACATCATCAACACCAACAACAATCAACACTTATCACAACAACCATACACAACCACAAGTATAGTTTCATATCAGCAAACATCACACACGGTGAACAAATAGCAACTTGATATCACGGGCTGTATATAAATATCTACTTATCCTCACCTTGGCCTGTTACTTAACTCTGGGTTTCCACCACAAGTTCCAAAGCCGATTCCTCGTTGAACTGCTCGGTATCAACTCCTATATAACACATAGTATGCACACATATAAGATGCACAGTAAATGACATGCAAATGACAACTAGTATTGTAACCGTAAAATGCTAGCCGGCTCGGTTATCGTCTCGGGTTATGTTCCGTTATCATCATCATTCACCATTTAATTCCAAGTCAAAAATAATATATACTATCCAAGTATTATTCCAGTATTATATTTTGATATTCCTTTCCAAGGTATTTTTCATGAAAATAATTATTTATCATATCATATGAAAATATAATTAAAATAATTTTCTGAAAATGATAACGTACATATACATTTCCAAAAGTTATTCCCAAAATAATTTTTATAAGAATTATATATATTTTTTTCTAAAAAGTATTTATCGTAATATAATTTCCCAGAAATTATAATCATATATGTGTGTATATATATATATATATATTCAAAAGATGTTTTCCATAACGTATCTATACCTATATATTTTTCAAATCAATATATTGTCTCATATTTACTTTCCAAAAAGAAATACATTATATGTCAAAGTAATATACCCATTATATATATGTATACCAGAATAATTATTTCCAGAAAATATAATTTATATAAGCTATTTTTTTTCAGGAATATATATTTTATTATATATATTTAATTCGGACTGGGCCAAAAACTAAGCCCAACCTCAAACCCCCAGGGCCCAACTGGTGCAGCCCACGCCCAGGCCAAACCCAGCCTACAAACTCAGCCCGCGACACCAGCCCACAACCCGCGACCCAACCAGAACTCGGGTCCACCCGACCCGCGACCCACTCTTCCGGGTCATCCACACCCACGGGCTCACCTCGGGAGAAGCAGAGGCGGCGACGAACGGACGAGACGCACACGGGACGGCGAAATCGGGCGTCGACGGCTGCGAGGAGGCGACTATTCGCGGGTGGTGTTCGCCAGCAGCAGTAGCAAACAGGGAGGATCCGGGCGGCTTGCTCGTCGGCGTGCAGCAGCTAGGAAGAGCGACGTCGGCTGGGTCCGATGGCGGCTGCGACGCGTCAGAAGGAAGAGGAGGAGAAGGGTGGCGCCGGTGCGTGAGGTTGCAGGTGGCGGCTCGGGTGGTGGTGTCGGGCGGCCGGTCCTCCTCTTCCTCTTTTTTTTTTCTTTTACTTATTTTCTCTCTTTCTTTTTTTTTAGTTTCCTGCATTTTTTTCTTTTTTTCCTCTTCTTCTCTTTTTTTTTTCCTCTCTTCTTTTTTTCTCTCCTTTTCTCTCTTTTTTTTTTCTTCCTCTCCTCTTCCTTCCTTCTTCTTCTGCCTGATTTTTTTTTAAAAGCTGTGAATGAACTGTTCAACCTGTGAACATTCAATAATGCAGCTTGTCTGCATTATGGAGCGAGTCCGGTCCGGACCAGAAAATAACTGATACGCCCTTAGTTATTTTCCGGTGTGATTTTTCCGAAAATTCCGGGACCCGAAAAATACCGACCTAGGCCCGAAAAATCCACGCAAAAATCTCGAGCGCGGGAAAACTCTCGGTTACGAAAAATGACGCCCGATTTACCTTTAAATAATTACCCAAGACTAATTCTTTCGGTAAATCACGGTAAAAAGACTTTTACAGTCCCGGTAAAAACCAAATTTTTACCCGGGCTGTTACATGCGGTATAATATTTTCGGTAAAAGATGATAATAAAGGATATGAACCGGGATGGGTTTATTTCGCAGTATTGGCATCATGGCATACTCTTATATGCATCTTATGTGAGTATATATTGTTTTATCGTATAGGTTATGATATCGGGCAGTTTCCCGAGGAGCCGGCTTGGGACCGGTCATTGTCTCCGGAGTTGAGTAATCGGCCAAGGTGAGGATGGATTTCCTTCAATATGTGCCTGTATTACTCGGTTGTTGTGTTTGATGATTGTTGCATTTGTTGTGGTTTGCTTCGGGATGTTTATCCAGTGCTTTGATTGGTTTTTGGGATGTTTATCCCAGTGTTGTGTTTTGGATATTTATCATTGTGTCTTTTTGGTATAAAGTATAACGGAATAAATAATAAATTGTGATAAGGATGTCGATCCTCGGTTTTGGATTTGGATGTCTATCCCGGTATTTTGGTTAGGGATGTTGATCCCTGTGATTTGGTTTTGAATGATGATTTAATTGTCATGTGGTAAGTAGTGGTACGACTCGATGGTTTAAGACTGTTTTGTGGTGGCCATGACCTGGGTTACTTGTGATAAGCATGTCTATGCTTGGGATGTCTATCCCGTGATTATATCTGGGATGTCTATCCCTCGGTTCTTATTTTTGGGATGTCGATCCCTAGGTTCTCTTGGATTTGGTCTGGCACCCGAAATATGTTGACAACCAGGTCTGACCCCTAGCTTATCCGTGATGGGGCCCGGAAAGATAAAATTGGAAATTAGATTTTTATTTGAGTCTTTTTAGTCTTGGACCGGTTTTGAGTCGAGTCTTTTGGATTGGTGTATTTTGGCTGTTAAGCATGTTTTCGACTTTGAGTAATTTATAGTGTTGCATATTGATCGTCTATCCATGGTTGTGAGCATTTCGGACTCACACCTCACCTGCGGACTTTCATCCCGTAGGATGAGTTATTTGTGGTACAGGTTGATGCATTCCAGACAGGCTGCGGCGTTATCCCTTGGACAGGACTTGGATCCATAGTTTGCATCATGTGTCGCATACAGTGTCTTTGTGAGTTATTAAGTCTTCCGTTGTGCTATCTATTGCTATTGTTGGGCCATTGGGCCGATTATATCATTTGGTGATCCCGGGTTCGAGTGATAAGTTTTGGTTGTTGGGCCGAAGGGCCAGATTTCTGTTGTCTATAATTTGGGCTGTTAAGCCAGAGTTTCTATTGTATACACTGTATGTCGGACTTTGTTTGGTCAGGTCGTACAGTTCCGGCACGTGTTTACTATGTACGGTAAATACGGGTCGGGGCATTTCATTTTGGTAGCGGAGCGGGCATTAGGTCTTGTTGGGTAGTCCTTGTGTGTTTGTTGTTCTTGTTTGCATAGTTCGCTCCATTTGTTTATTATTTTGTATCATTTTAGTTAGTGCATTATGGATCCAGTCAAGGGACGCCAGCTGTCGCAGAACATACACGTAGGAGGTAATTGATGCAATAATAAGCAAAAACATAAATATTATTAATATCACTAATATTAATATTACAAATATTCAAATTACATTATATTATAAAAAAAGTACATTCATCTTCTCAGAACGACGTTGACCCTAAAGCTGTTGGGGTCATTGTTGATGTTGACCCTGATGCTGTCGTTCTACGAGAACCACATGCCACCCGCGTTGTTCTGGCCAGGAAGCTCAAACCGGTTTGCTGGAGGGAACCGGAGTGGGATGACACTGTGATCGTCTTCAGGCTGCCATTGGGTCTCCGTGAGAAGAACCATGTTGGGCTTGTACTGGTTCTTCAGGTCCCTCAGGGCACGCGAGAACTCCTGGGAACGCCTAGAGATTTCTCTGCAGTTCCACACCAGTAGTCGGGCCTTTGGCCAAGTTGCGGGTAACCGAGTCACTCTGGGCATGCTCTAGGTAGTCATCGAGAGTTGGTAGTAGGTGCCTTGGTCCAGGAAATGGCAAGTGGGCTCTAGGTTGAATTCTTGAAGTCTTTCAGAAATGAAAAACATGACGAAATTGGCCGAGCCGTAGAAGGAGGTCCTCAGAGTACCTTGGTCCTCTAGGAAGAACGTCTCTTCCATGGGAGTGACGAAGAACCTCGACGAGTAGAGTTCGTCGACGAAGACCAGACGGGGCATCCTGCCGATTTCATTCGGTAGTTCCTCCGGACGCTCGTTGATCATGCTGTAGGTCAGCCGGTTTCTTCTGCCTAGGGAGGCACCTTCAACGAAAAAGACGGATGATGGAGCGGGCATTCTGACTTGGCGATTTTGTGTCTTTTCTGGACGTGTTTTGCGTTTATTTTTCTAAACGTGATACAAAACTCTCTTTCAAAATGCTTTTGATGATCTACATCTCACCACTTTGTCTTTTATACTCTTATGGGGAGCGTGATTACCGTTTTGTTTTTCAAAGTTTAGACCCCACCTATCCCCGGGAAGGTCTAAAGGATTTTTCGGTGATGGGAAAAGCAGATTCCCTTCACAAAGCTCCAAATCGTTTTCATTCTTCAAGGTGTTGTTTTGAAAATTTTGTCGTTGTCTCATTTATTACTTCATCACTTTGTGTGTTTTGGGGCTACCAACGCAAGTGTTTTTCAGCCCCTTCCCATCATACAATTTTCTATCGCCCTGGCTACCTTGGCATTTCTTTTCATGGTTTTTCTATATTTTCCTGCATCTTTTATCACATGCATCCGTGACCGTTGAGGCTGGAGTGATAGGACCATACCTCGAGTAGAGCGCATGTGCGACAAGGATACACCTGTTCGGACATCATGGAGGGATACGAGACTTGACAGACGTTTTTGGCTCATGCGGAATTTGTAGACAAGTGGATAACGTTTCTTTCGAGGGACACAAGACGTTCTCGTGATCGTCGCCTTGCGAGTTAACGGGCGTCTTTTCACGAGGGAAACCGACGTCACCGTTAGCTGTGCATGTCACGTTTCTCAGGATCGAGGATTTTTACGACCGATCTAGAGCGTCGAACATGAAAATATGTTTTTGTTTTAACTTCTTTATGTTTTGGTTTTGTTAAACGAAATTTTGTTTTTAATCTCTTTATGTTTGATTTTATATTCTTATTGTTGATTTTTGTTTTGCTTTGAGATGTTTTGATTTTCTGTTTAACATGAGATTTCGTAATATAAGAGTTTTGATTTAAAAAGAAAACTTATTTTATTTAATTCATAACGGTTTTACAACAGGAGAAGAAGTACTCTATGGAGCTACTTGCTTCTCTAGATCTTTTACAAGTTTTTGGATGTTTTTCACGTGAGGGAAGAGTTCCGCGCACGTCAGTTCTATCTGCATCACCGCCAAGCTAACCTTCCTGAGACGTTTAACTGCGATAGCATCTGCAGTGGAGTGCTGCTTTCAGCCGCTGCTTTGCCCTTCCGATCATCAGCTTCTTTGCTTGCACTCTTCTTTCGCTGTCTTGGGGAGACCACCACATCTTCCTTCAGACTGATGGTGTTTGCCTTGAACCGCTTCTTGGGAGGTTCTTCATCAGAGCTTGTTGGGAAGGCAGTACCACCGATGTAGCTGTTGTCCTCGGGGTTTGACGTGGTTCTTGATCTTAGTGGAGAGTCCATGGCTGAGAGTGAGTGTCTCAGTAGGTTCGGTTTATATAAGCGGAGGAGATGTCGCTTAAGGGTATAAGCGGTATCTCACGTTGAGTTTGGACACCTGGTGAAGTATACCAGAAGCTTATCGTGGTAGGACCCATGGATAAGACAAGGAATTTCGAGGACGAAATTCTTTTTAAGGTGGGTAGACTGTAACAGCCCGGGTAAAATTTGGATTTTTACCGGGACTGTAAAAGTCTTTTTACAGTGATTTACCGAATGAATTAATGGGTAATTAATTCAAGGTAAATCGAGCGTCGTTTTTTTGCAACCGAGTCTTTTCTCGCGCTCGAGATTTTTTCGTGGATTTTTCAGACCTAAGTTGGTATTTATCGGGTCCTAGAATCCTTAGGAAAATCACACCGGAAAATAACCAAAGGGGGGTATCAGTTATTTTCTGGTCCGGACGGGACACGACTGCATGACTGAGTCACGCAGCCGCCTCTTCCCTGTGCAGCTCGTGATATGTTTTCCTGTGCGCTTGTGAACTTCGTCGGTGATGCCGTGCCATGCCTGCTTATTCCTTTCTGCCTTTTTCCTCTACTACTGCTTCATCTGCTAAAAACTCAAACCAACAAACACACCCACACCACCTCTGCCGAACACCACCCGACAACCCCTTACCCGAGCCATCCTCCACCGCTGCCGCCCACCAAACCACCACCATCCCTTCTCCCTCTTCACACGCCGCCACCATTAAGACTGCCTGCAACCCGAGCCGCCACAGCCCAGCCTCCTTCATCGCTGCTTAACGCTGACACTGGACCCGCGCCTGCAGGCTACAGCCACCTCCTCTCACTCGTCGCACCGCCCTCCCGATGCGAAGTCGCCCTGCTCACGTCGCCTCGCCGTCCCCGCTCGTCACCTACCTCTCACCGTTCGTCCTCTCCTTCCTCGCGTTGCCATACCATGGAGATCCGACGAGCAGAGCCGCCCGGATCCACCGTCCCTTTTCCTCGTGTTTCCTCTCCTCGCCGCCGCTGCGAGCACCTGCAACCGTAGCAGCCGGCCGTCGATGCCTCCACAACCAGTAGCCGACCGCGTCACCGCCACCCCTGCTCGTGCCCGTCGCCGCCCTCGTTCCGTTCGTGCCGTCGCCGAAGCCCACAAGGTGAGCCATCCACGGGTTGTTGACGACCCGGGTGAGATGTGGGATGTGGGTGGGTCTGACCTAGGTATGATTTGGGCTGAGTGGGAGTATGTTGGACCTGACTATGGGCTGAGTGAAGTCTGGGCCTGCTGCTTGGGCTCGCACCTGGGTTGCTGGGTTAAGCCTATGCAGCAAGCTGGGCTTGACCAATTGGCCCAGTTCATTAAATGATAATTATAATAAAAAAATTTATATATTTATAAATTATAATTACTGGAAAAAAATATATATTTATATTTCAAAAATATAGTTAGTTTTAATTATGCTTTTGGGAAGAAATATATATATATATATATATATATATATATATATATATATACTTGATTTTGAAAAATTAAAGATAGTTATATTTTGTTTTGTTTTGAAAAATAGTATTATGATTATTTGGAAGAATATATATATACCAAGAGATTATATTTTCAGAAAATTTGTACATATATATACTATTATTTTTTCTAGAAAATTATGATAACTACCTTTGTAAAAATATATATAGAATACATAATTTATATTTCAGAAAATTGATAATTATGTGGAAATTATTATTGTTTTGGAAATGTATATTGTCTTTAGAAAATAAAAGTACCTATTTGTATTTATTTCCAGAATAAGCTTTTATGAATATATATTTTCTGGGAAATAACATATATAGCGTATGATTAATATATATATATATATATATTTGATAAATAATAATATTTGGCAAATATATTATGGTAAATAGTTTTATAAAAAAATAACTATTTTGGAAATATATATATATACATATGTTATCTTTTCCAGAAAATTATGGTGATTATATTTTGGAAAATTGTAATTAATTTATGAAAATATTTTGAAAAGAGTTTTAATTAAAGTATGGCACCAAAATTATATTCGGATATACGTACGATACAATATTTTCGGTAAAAGATGATAATAAAGGATATGAATCGGGATGGGTTTATTTCGCAGTATTGACATCATGGCATGCTCTTATGTGCATCTTATGTGAGTATATATTGTTTTATCGTATAGGTTATGATATCGGGCAGTTTCCCGAGGAGCCGGCTTGGGACCGGTCATTGTTTTCGGAGTTGAGTAATCGGCCAAGGTGAGGATGGATTTCCTTCAATATGTGCCTGTATTACTCGGTTGTTGTGTTTGATGATTGTTGCATTTGCTGTGGTTTGTTTCGGGATGTTTATCCCAGTGCTTTGATTGGTTTTTGGGATGGTTATCCCCGTGTTGAGTTTTGGATATTCATCACTGTGTCTTTTTGGTACAAAGTATAACGGAATAAATAATAAATTGTGATAAGGATGTCGATTCTCGGTTTTGGATAGGGATGTCTATCCCGGTATTTTGGTTAGGGATGTTGATCCCTGTAATTTGGTTTTGAATGATGATTTAATCGTCACGTGGTAAGTAGTGGTACGACTCGATGGTTTAAGACTGTTTTGTGGTGGCCATGACCTGGGTTACTTGTGATAAGCATGTCTATGCTTGGGTTGTCTATCCCGTGATTATATTTGGGATGTCTATCCCTGGGTTCTTATTTTTGGGATGTCGATCCCTCGGTTCTCTTGGATTTGGTCTGCACCCGAAATATGTTGATAACCAGGTCTGACCCCTAGCTTATCCGTGACGGGGCCCGAAAAGATAAAATTGGAAATTGGATTTTTATTTGAGTCTTTTTGGTCTTGGACCGGTTTTGAGTCGAGTCTTTTAGATTGGTGTATTTTGGTTGTTAAGCTTGTTTTCGACTTTGAGTAATTTATAGTGTTGCATATTGATTGTCTATCCATGGTTGTGAGCACTTCAGACTCACCCCTCACCTGTGGGCTTTCATCCCGTAGGATGAGTTATTTGTGGTACAGGTTGATGCATTCCAGACAGGCTGGGGCGTTATCCCTTGGACATGACTTGGATCCATAGTTTGCATCATGTGTCGCATACAGTGTCTTTGTGAGTTATTAAGTCTTTTGTTGTGCTATCTATTGCTATTGTTGGGCCATTGGGCCGATTATATCATTTGGTGATCCTGGGTTAGGGTGATAAGTTTTGGTTGTCGGGCCGAAGGGCCTGATTTCTGCTGTCTATAATTTGGGCTGTTAAGCCAGAGTTTCTATTTTATACACTGTATGCCGGACTTTGTTTGCTCAGGTCGTACAGTTCCGGCACGTGTTTACTATGTACGGTAAATATGGGTCGGGGCGTTGCATTTGTGTTCACCTTGATCACAATACCTAGTAAGTCTATTCGTAGACATTATGAATAGTTGGATTGTGTTATTAAATAAAATTATTTAAATTAATGAATGATTAGTGTACTTACCTATTATTTTTTCTTTCTCACAGTTCTCAACATCACCAAACTCGACGAATTTGTATTTTAGCACATCAGTTGCAATAAGAGTTGGAGCCTTTTTTGCGATTGTTGAGTTTGATAATATTATTTCCACATTTTGGTTGAGTATTGCATATTGTGGATTTGGTCTTTTTGTCATTTCGTTGATGATGAAGTAAGTTTTGTCTTTCTGAAACATATATCTGAATTTCGCTCAGGTAAATGCATATTTTGGGGTCCGTACTATTTCAATTGTCCCTTTTAGGGGTCTGTACTAATTTTTGACCCTTTTATATGCCCATACTCTTTTATGTCATTCCTTTTTGGGGTCTCGGTTAGCCCAGCTGCTGACGTGGCTGACCAGCTCGGGAGTGCATCACACGCGTGCATTTTTTGACACGTGGCAGCTCATGAGTCTCGTACTTCACATGCACACTGTACTTGGTGGGTCCCACTTATAATTTTCTTAAAAAAATAAATTGTAAAATATTTTCTGAGTGAATTTTTATTTTCTAAATTTATTAATAAAGAAAAAGTAAATTTCATAATTCTTTAACTTTCAATGACTTTAAATTTTTTTAGCAAATTTTATAATTAATTGATTTGAACTATAAAAATGGAATCTTTTTTGGCAAAAAAAAAAACATGTGTCAGGCCACTCTTTCTAAAAGCAACTCATCTCTCTCCCCCATCTCTTCACTGCCCATATCTCCTCATTGTCGTCCAACAGTACGTCGCCGTCGTTGCAACAAAAACCACCATTGACAAGGGGTCCCAAGAGCATGAGGCGCTTCTGGGTTGAATCATCGTTGCCTTCTGGTCCACCATCTCCCTCGTACTGGAACACACCTTCTCCTCCTTGAGCCGTTAATGCAATGTCGTTCGCCGTTGCCAAACAATACAGCATCGCTGCCGTTCATCGCCACGGCCATAGGTCCCCACCTCTCCTCACTGTATTCCTCGTCCTCCGAGCAGAATCGGCAACCGTCTTTATTTGCTCTAGCAAATTATAATATGAAACATTAATTATCCAAAACAAAAATAAAAATAACAAATGTTAATTCAAAAAAATTAAAATTTGCAGAGGGCAAAGAAAAAACAAGAGGAGGAAAAATAAGTACTGGACACTGCCACCGTAACCCTACTCGTGGCAATCACCTCGCTCCCTTTGGGGACGACGAGGTTGTTCCCGATGGCCTGTAGCTACCTGACGGTGGACCAAGAGCGCGAAACGCTCCAAGACAATGACCGGAAATGGCCAGCGAGGTGGTGGTGGTCCTTGGAGGGGTTCTGGCGGCCGAAGGAGAGGTTGCAGTGGCCGGCAATAGAGGAGGCGGAGGAGGAGGAGGAATCCTTCTCGTCGAGCATGGAGACAGACACATCGATGAGGGCCTTGCGAGCGCGGCGGAACTGGCCTTCTCCGAGCATCCAGTGGTCGGTGGTGGATGGCATTTCTTCTAGTCTCTAATCTGCTCAATCCCGTCGCGGATGGCGTTACAGAGGTCCAAGGCCTTGACGGTGCGGTCGAAGAAGTCCTGGACCATCCGATCCAGCGGGGGATGAAGGGGGGGAAAGGAGACGAAGGCAACGGCGGTGGAGAGGAGGCCGCCGGAGAGCAGCCGAGAGAGAGAGAGGGAGAGGGGATGACACGTGGAGGCAGGCAAGAGGAAGGTGTGGGTAAGCTCAGTCGCGGAGCCGTTGAGGCAGCGAGGAGAGGAGGACAGGGAAGTTTGGGGAGGGAGGTGAAAAAGAGACAACGATGAGAAAACGACACAATTTTGTCATCAATCAATCAGGGGTTTTGTTTAGTTTTAGGGGTTTTTAACTGGGAATTTTTTTTATTAATTTGTTAGATGTAAATTGAAAAAAAAAATGAGGAAAATTGGTTTTTTAAAAAAATAAGGGGAAGTGGAGCCCACACGCAGCACTTGTGTAAAAGGCCTTTCATGTGCTGCCATGTGTATTACACTCCTAAGCCGGGCAACCCACGTCAGTTGCTGGGCTGACCGAGACCCCAAAAAGGAACGACATAAGAGAGTATGGGAATATAAAAGGGTCAAAAATTAGTAAAGACCCCTAAAAGGGACAATTGAAATAGTACGGACCCCAAAATATGCATTTACCCAATTTCGCTACTCCTCCGCTAAGCATTGTAACTTATATCTTTGTTCCCTTTAGATGTGAGCCAAAAATTAATATTAAAATATGAATATTATCTGTGCAGTTAAATTATTATTAAACAGAATAAATAATAGATATATGCATATATATCTTTGTAATGTATTTTTACCAAATTATCTAAGAAAATAAATTTTCATATTTCACCTTGATCTTTCACTATAGAGCCTCACCTCATGACCAATACTTTGAGGTTCAACTTCTTTTGATCTTTCTGTATTTTTTATTTATTTATTGATAGGTATGCGGTGTAGCTCGCCTATTAATTTCTTCATCACAGAAAAATAAAATTAAAAATTGAAAAATAAATGATACTATAATAATGAATTTTTTATTAATCCTCATTAATTAATAAGTTAGGTAATAAATCTATAGAAGTAGTAATTAATAGAGGATTTTACTGTAGAGTAAAATAATGCAGATAATATTTTGTATAGAAGATTTTGTTCCAAAATTACATTAATTTTTTTAAAAAACTAAACGAAACCAAATAAGGATTAAACTATGTGCAGACAATAAGTCTTGCCTTTCTCATCAATTATGCAGTTGAATCTTGCTTTGACATCTTACACAAAGTTGTTTCATCGGTGGTGATTGGTATATCAAAACGTGAGTGAGCAGTTCATCCACCATGCATATTGCTGCTGCGACACCACATGTTGTAGTTGCAAGTGCTATCATCCCTCTAGATCTGTCATTTGCAAATAATGCACGATATAAAAAAAATTTCCTATCCCTCGCGGGCCGTTTATAAAAAATATCCCACTGTTTTCAAAGTCTATTATTGTGAATCGGATGATCATTTGTAAAATGCTTAAGGCTAATTAATTGTGTTTAGTAGCATAATGCTTGCACTAAATTGACATATTGATCATGTGGTTGTAATGTGCCTTTAAGTACAATTAGTTATACTAATGACTAGTGTATTATATTATATGATAAATGCCTTAACTAGGTTTTGATTATGACAAACTTATACATAGCATCTTGTGTACGTAAACATATATTCCAGCTCACATGAAGAATGCCCAACCCGTGATCAAACAACCTGATCAGCCTTGGAAGATTAGTGAGAGGGATTGGGTTTAGTGTTAGTGGAGCATGATGGGTTGCTTTCATGTACAAGCTCCCATACCACTCACATTTGTTTAATCCCTATGGGGATTGGTCAAGAAACCTAGTACACTAACATTTTTGGGTTCTGAATCAGTGTTAAAGGCTACCTTAAACAAATCAAATGTCAGCTGAATTCAAGCTTTCTAGGTCCAACCTAGGACTATGCTAAACAATGTCATCAATAACAAAAAGCAACTGACTGGTGTGTCTTGTGCCAAAACGTGAAAGAGACAATAGGGAAGCAATCTCTTGTTATGTGCTTCCAAATCTTAGCTACTTTTGGGCCAACAATTCTTTCCATATTCGCCTTGGAAGCAATCTCTTGTTATGTGCTTCCAAATCTTCCAAAGGGATCTCAATTGACATTTCCTTGGTTATTTTCCTTTGGAGATTTGTTTGATTTTCAAGAGAATAATTATCTGATTCGAATAGCTTATATTCATCGACGTTTTTTCCCATACTTTCTAAAAAATAATTGACATTTTTTAGTGTCAATAAAATTTGAGCCTTAGTAGATTGTTCTTGGTTTCTTTTGAAATCTTCAAACATTGATTCAAAATGAATATCCAACAGTACCTTTGCATTTTGTAGCTGACAATGCACTAAAATGATCGCAAAAGACTGCGTAACTCTTGTGGCATTTGGAAAATAACAACTTCCTATATACATTCCGATAGATTAGATGAGAGCAATGTTAACCTAAACATGTGTTAAGTGCTTAATTAAGTAATTAATTAAGACTAATCTTGTTTAGTATATTTCTGATGATTATTCAATGGTTATATTATTATTTTGATGATTAACAAACAATATGGAAAGCCCTTGTGTGTTTTTAGCATTTGTAGAAAATTTGGTTTCTGGCAGAAACCAAATACCATGAAAGTTTGGCTTCAGCGTGGCTTTTCTGTCGAACCAAAATGTCACTGTCTGGGCAGTTGGAAAAGTGGTCCCGAAATGTAGCTGACTTTTGTGCAATTAAAGCAACGGATTTACTTGGCCTCCAAGAGTCAACTAACGGTCAGAAAAGTGGTCCTCACACCCTCTTTCATGCCATCAAAGAGCTGGTGGTCCTCATTTCTATTTTTGGAGAAAATTTTTGAAGATTGAAGAATAATTTCTGCCCAAGTAATTACCAGTTATGGTTTAGCCAACAGCCAAATGTTGACAGTTCTTAAATGAAGAAAGAAGTCAACTTGTGCACTATCTGGAAGCAATCTAGCCATTGGAAGACACTCCTCCCCATCTTTATAATCTATAAATAGAGGACTAAAGCCTCACAGCAAATTAACCTAGCTATTCAAGAGATTCTAAGTTGAGAAAAGAGCTTACATTGTGATATATTCTTTGTGCTTAATTCGTGTAACTTCTTGAGTGAGTCACTCTTGAAGCTTTGCCTTGGGAAAAGTTGTAATCAGCAGGATTAAGGGATAATCTTGTTGGGTAGACAAAGCTAGGTTCAGCTTTGGGTTAGGTTTAGCAAGTTCAGCCCGCAAAAACTTGTGTACCAGAGGTTATTTGGCTCGCCTGTAAAAGCCAAATTAGTGGATAGTTTAGAAATCCTAAAGGGAGGACCTTTAGGTAGTGGATGTACTCCTGAGTGGGGAACCACTATAAATTGCCTGTGTTCTTTGCTTTCCTGCATTCATCTTCGCATTTCATTCAAGTTTTACATTTGGCTTCTGTGACGAGCCAATTCACAGAAAATCAGAAAAAGAGGAAAAGCTAATTCAACCCCCCCTTCTTAGCCTTTTCTGGGCAAACAATTGGTAGCGGAGCTGCGTTCTCAATCCAGTGGATTAATCTCCAGAGAAAAAGATCATGGCTTATGAAGGTACAAGTGTCAACAAAGTTCCATATTTTAGTAGAGTGAACTTTGACTATTGGAAGTTCAAAATGAAGATTTTCCTTGAAGGAAAAGATCTTGAGATGTGGAATATTGTTCAAATCCTTATGCCAGACCTCAACGAGACATGCAATTCTGGTCTAAGGATGAGCTATGGAGAGCTAAGCTTGAAGCACAAGCTAAAAATATACTCCTATGTGGTATAAGTGAAAGTGATTTTCAAAGGGTGCGTTCTTGTGGCATAGCCTATGAAATCTGGAGGCTTCTTTGTGTCACACATGAAGGAACTAACCAAGTAAAGGAGTCTTGGCTCAATTGTCTAATGAGGGACTATGAGCTCTTCCAAATGGCTGCTGGAGAAACTGTGCAAGAAATGGATACACGCTTCACCATTCTTTGTAATGGTTTAGCTCTACTTGGTAGACCCGTCACTCATAGAGATAAAGTGGCAAAGATCCTTAGATCTCTACCTAAGGAGTGGGAGCCAAAGGTCACAGCTATTGAAGAAGCTCAGAATCTGAACACTCTCACCTATGATGAGCTCATTGGCAAGCTTATAGTTCATGGTTCTAAACTAGAACCGAAATAACCAAAGAAGAAAGATTTGGCTCTTAAGGCGGACCAAGAGTCTAGTGATGAGTACAATGATGCGGATATGGCACTAATCACCAGAAAGTTTGTCAAATTTCTTCGAAAGAGAAGGCAAATGAAAGAAAAGGGCTTCCAAGGTGCCAAATCAACTGAACAAAAGAAACACTCACTGGTGTGTTTTGGCTGCAATCGACTAGGCCATATCATGTCAGAATGTCCACATCAAAAAGCAAAATCTGATTTTTCAAGGAGTAAAGGGAAGAAAGCTATGTCAGCATGGGATGATTTGGACTCATCAAGTGACTCTGATTCTGATGAAGCAGTAAATCTATGCTTAATAGCTCGAGAAGATACTGAGGTAAATGATTCCTTTGACTACACTTTTGATGAACTTCAAGATGCATTTGAAAAATTGCATGATAAGTATGAGCAAGCACTTAAGAAGAATATCTCATATAAGAAACGTATTGATCTGCTTGAATTTGATCATGCATCTCATAAAAATGCATATGAGACACTTGAGCTTGCACATGCTGAAAATTTATCTATTAGTGAGTCATTAAAGAAGGAGAAACTTGCTGCACAAAATGCGTATAATGACCTTGAGAAAAACTTAGCTAGTAATTTGAGTAAGTGTGAAATAATGATTCAAAACAATGATGCTTTAAAGGCTGAAGTAGAGGATCTAAAATGTTTCTTAGAGAAGTTCACAAATGGAAGAGATAGCCTGAATATGCTGCTAGGAAAACAAAGGTATTCACTAGATAAAAGTGGAATAGGCGCTACACATATGGTTTTTAACAAGCCAAATCTTCCAGTTAAATTTGTCAAGGCAGAATCTAGATCACATTATAGACCTAGATATCATGAGCATCCTAGGTAGGGACATTATGAGCACTCACATAGACCTGATATCACATGCTATTATTGTGGAAATGTTGGTCACATGATCAGATCTTGCTTTCATAGGAAGAGAAATACTCATGTTAAATATATTTAGGTTCCGAAAGGAGCCAAATCTAACCCTGATGGACCCAAGTTTATTTGGGTACCTAAAACTTGATCATTTGACAGGATGCAAGGGATGAATGGATTCTGGATAGTGGGTGTTCAAGACATATGACAGGTGACCCATTAAAATTTACATCCCTTTTCTCAAAACACTGAGGTAATGTTACATTTGGTGATAGTTCTAAAGGAAAAATTCTCGGTATTGGTAAGATTGGTACTAACCTAACTATTGAGCATTTGCTACTTGTTGATAATCTTAAATACAACCTGCTTAGTATTAGTCAGCTCTATGACAAAGGATTCAGAGTTACTTTTGAATCATCTAGATGTCTTGTAAGTAGAGTTGATGATGAGAATATCTTATTTGTTGGAAAAAGGATTGGTAATCTATACTCTATATGTTTACATGATGTTACTAATCATGAGAATAAGTGCTTTAGTGCAAGAACAGATACTGCAACTCTATGGCACTGGAGGCTAGAGCATGCAAATCTTGAACTTATCTCAAATCTGTCAAAGAAAGATTTGGTCGATGGTCTACCAAAACTGAAGTTTGAGGCAGAAACCAAATGTCGTGCATGTCAGCTCAGTAAACAAATCAAAAGTTCTTTTAAGCCAAAACATGTGGTATCAACTTCTCGACCTCTTGAACTCTTACATATTGATCTTTTTGGTCCAATGAGAACTGTGAGTCTTGGTGGTAAAAAGTATGCATTTGTCATAGTTGACGATTATTCTAGATTCACATGGGTTTTATTTCTTTCACAAAAAGATCATGCATGTCAAGAATTTGGCTCATTAGCTAGGAAGCTACAAAATGAAAAAGGGTATAAAATATCTAAAATCAGAAGTGATCATGGAGGAGAATTTGATAATTCCACCTTCAATCAATTCTGTGAACAAAATGGCATTGAACACACATTTTCGACTCCTAGAACACCTCAACAAAATGGGGTTGTCGAAAGAAAGAATCGAACCTTACAAGAAATGGCTAGAACTATGCTTAATGAGTATAAGTTACCTGCCTATTTCTGGGCTGAGGATGTGAACACAGCATGCTATGTCTTAAATAGAGTCTCTTTGCGTTCATTAATTGAAAAGACACCTTATGAGATTTGGCACGATAGAAAGCCAAATATTGCATACTTTCGCACATTTGGCTCCAGGTATTACATCCTGAATACTAAAGAAAATCTTGATGAGATTCAGGCTAAGTCTGATGACGGTATATTCCTTGGTTATTCATTGAGTAGTAAAGCTTATAGGGTATATAACAAAAGAACCATGATTGTTGAAGAGTCCATGCATGTGGTGTTTGATGAGATTAACTTGAATGATTTTAGTGATGATACAGAAATTGAGTATACCTTTGAGAATCAGCCACAGGTCATTGATGAGACAAAAAAATGAGCAACTGCCTATTCCAATTGCGGTTCAACAACATTTGGCCTCTCCCGAGCTAAATGTTCAAAATAATGATGTGCAGCCAAATGTTATGGAATCTGGTTCAAACTCACAGCTGAGAAACTTAGATGCTCAAGTACCCAGAGGACATTCAACTGAGGTCATATTAGGTGATCCTAGAAGAGGAGTAACCACAAGATCCAGATTACAAAATATCAATACACATCTTGCATTCTTTTCTCTAGTTGAGCCTAAAAATGCCAATGAAGCCATACTTGATGAAAACTGGGTATTAGCTATGCAAGAAGAGCTTAATCAGTTCGAGAGGAACAATGTGTGGGAGCTTGTTGCAAGGCCAAAAGACCATCCTGTCATTGGAACAAAATGGGTCTTTAGAAACAAGCTTGATGAATCAGGAACTGTGGTAAGAAACAAAGCTCGATTGGTTGCACAAGGGTACAATCAAGAGGAAGGTATTGATTATGATGAGACCTTTGCACCAGTAGCTAGACTTGAATCCATTCGTATGTTGCTTGCATTTGCATCATTTAAATCTTTCAAACTCTATCAAATGGATGTCAAGAGTACTTTTCTAAATGGATATATCATGGAAGAAGTATATGTAGAACAACCTCTAGAATTTGAAAACCATGAGCATCCACAACATGTTTTCAAGTTGAAAAAGGCATTATATGGTCTTAAACAAGCACCTAGGGCTTGGTATGATAGATTAAGCTCATATCTGATTTCATAATGCTTTACAAGAGGAAAGGTAGATTCAACTTTATTTGTGGAATCAAACAAAGATGATATCATTATTGTGCAAATATATGTTGATGACATTCTATTTGGTGCTACTAATGAATCTCTTTGTCAAGAGTTTGAAAAGCTTATGCACAGCGAGTTTGAAATGAGCATGATGGGAGAATTAAATTTCTTCCTGGGGTTTCAAGTCAAGCAACTCATTGGTGGGATTTTTCTTAACCAAACAAAGTACACACGAGAGCTGCTGAAAAGATTTGGCTTGTCAGAAGCCAAAACTAGTCCGACACCAATGAGCACTACCACCAAACTTAACAAGGATGAGAATGGTAAGGATGTTGATGTAAAATTTTATAGAGGCATGATAGGTAGTCTTCTTTACCTTACAGCTACAAGACCAGACATTATGTATAGTGTTTGCTTGTGTGCTAGATTTCAATCATGCCCAAAAAAATCTCATCTTAAAGCTATCAAGCGCGTCTTCAAGTACTTAAAAGGAACATCATCTTTAGTACAAGTGGTACTTGTCAATTACTTGTACAATCACTTGTATCTTGGTCAGGTAAAAAGCAAAATTCAGTTGCTACTTCCACAACCGAGGCTGAATATGTAGCAGCTGGTGCATGCTGTGCACAAGTGTTATGGATGAAACAAACACTTGCTGATTATGGACTAACTTTCAAGTGTGTTCCTTTCTTTTGTGATAGCTCAAGTGCCAGCAATCTAACTAAGAATTCGGTGCAACACTCTCAAACCAAACATATTGAAGTGAGACATCATTTTGTTCGAGACCATGTATTGAAGAAGGAAGTGGTCATTGAGTTTGTGAGAACTGAAAATCAACTGGCTGATATCTTTACCAAACCATTGAAGGAAGATCAGTTCACCAAAATCAGACTCGAGCTTGGTATTTGCAATATATCATAAGTATTTTGATTTGGATCCACATTTGGTTTTTATGTGTTCATGTATATCATAACATATTGCACACATATGCACTTAGAATGTATACAATTATCACAGATTTCACACCTGCACTAAGCATATGAGCATATGAGGACACATAGTGACTGTCATCAATTCATCAAAGGCATCAAGGAGAAAAAGCTGTAGTATTTGGTTCATGGACGAGCCAAAACCTATTATCTAGTGGACAAAAGGAAGCGGTTAATGAAAAGAAAAAAGAGAGTGCAAAGTCAACTAGACAACATCTGAGGCAACGGCTATATGTGGTGTCCCACATCTGTCAAAAAGGATAAAGGAATAACTGAAAAGCAAAGTGGTCCATTGATGGAAGTTGGATAACCTCTCTCTTTAAAACTCGTGACTACTCTCTCTCACCATTACCCACCTAGTCTTCAACTTCCTTTTCAGTTTTTCTCTGAAACACAAACACTTCAAACCCTAAAACACTTACCATTATGAGAACCAACAAAGGGAAAAATCTCAAGGAGACCATTGAAACCCCCAGCACCATTAAAAGGAAGAACCAAGGTTGCTGCTGCAAAACCAGTCTTTAAGAAGGCCTCGACACCTGAAAAGAAAAAGGGCAAGGAAAAAGAAGAGAAGGCGAGCCCTGATCTCACTTCACCTGAAAGAGAGGTGGCTGTTCAAATTGAGAAACTCAAACTTGGGACTCAGACCCAAGAAGCCATGGTGCCTCCAGGAGAAGAATCCAATTTCAAGGTGCATGCATTCAACCTTGAGGAAGTACTACCAGGAAACATCTTTGAAATGGGTATTTTAATCTCTGAACCTTTTAGTGTTCGAGTCTCAAGTTCTGGAGAGGTGTATGTTACTAATAAAACACTGGTAGGATCGATTGAGACACAATCTGATGCTAGGAAAGCAGTAGTCGATAGTACTGTCATGACTATTGAAAAATCTATTGATAAAGCTGATTGTGTTGGTGAGGGTTCTGGTTTGGCAAAGGCCAAATCAGATTATGATATAGAGAAGATGGCTGAATCGAGTGAAAAGGTTAAGCCTTTGGATGTTGATGAGGGTTCTGGCTCGTCAAAAGCTAAAACCTATTTGCTTGCTGCTTTTGTCAGGTCATTTGTACCTCCTCCGGGAAAGGATGCAGAAGAATTATATGAGGAGAAGATGAAGGAACTGGGTGGTGTCCTGGTTCATATGAAGAACACTAAAGAAGAAGATTTGGCTATAGTACGAGCCAAATCCAGTACTCCTACAGAAGGACAGCACTTGGCTGATGAAGAAGCCAAATCCGGAGAACAGAAGAAGATAGATGGAACGGAGAAGAGCAGGACTGCTGAGATTGTTGATGAAATCCCAACAGGGATTCCCATTTCAGAAGAAGACAAGGATGCAACAGATGATCTGGTACATGTTGATGAAATTACAAAAGAAGTGACCAAACAGGTTGATGAAGAAGAGAAGGAAGATTTGGTTCAGTTTGCTGAAAAGGTCAAATCTGTTGAGCAAAGGCCAAAAGATTACCTAATTGGAGAAAATGATGAGAGCTTTCTGCCAGAAGGAGATTTGGCTCAACCCGAGACCAAATCTGCAACAGAGAAGGTTAACCCAAGCATTGAACCAGAGGCAGAAAGTTCCAAGACAAAATCTGATATGCCAAGGCCGAAGATGCCAAAACATTTGGCTCATACTCCAACCACTCAAGCCTCTCGTGCTAGACATGTCAGGCCAAGCACTCGTGTGAAGAAAGTGTTTGGAAAAGAAGGAAAGAAGCTTGGAGACAAGGTTGTGGAGGTGGACTCTAAAGATGATGAGATCCACAATGAGGACTCAACTGTTCATGATGATTCCAAGAAGAAGAAGCGAGTTAATGAAGACCAAGAGAGCTCAGGAGCCAAGGAAAGTGACGGCGAACCAAATGACAGTGAGAAAGTAGAGAGTTCTGATGTTGGCAATGAAAGCGAGAAGGAATCAGAGAAAAAAGAAGATGAGGATAACAATGAAGAAGATGAGGATAAAGATGAGGATGATGATGCAGAGTCTGACAAGGCTGATGAAGAAGATGAAGAAAAGGATGAGGAGTCCGACAAAGAAGAAAAAATTACTCCAGCACCAGCCAAAAGAAAGTTGAAGAATCTGTCGAAGTCTGGTTTTAAGAAAAGGGCTAAAAAGAAGTACTTTACTCATTCTCCAACCTATACAATGGAGCTTGATGATTTTGAAGCCATTGGAGTAACAAAACTATTGAAGGATGCTACTCTTGAGAATTTAGCCACTTTGAAGGTACAAGGCTATGAGGTTCTCATGAAGGACTTCTATGACAATATGACTGTTGAGTATGGAAATACGGGGCCAGTTGAGTGCATCAAGACAACAATCAAAAGTAAGAAGATCAAAGTGACAACCGAGTTAATCTGTGAAGTGCTGAAGATCAAGCCAGGGAAGATTAGATTCTATGATTCAACATTCGGGACTCAAATTAACATTCTCAAAACTCGATGTCACTCCAAGCAGAACCAGATTCTCTTCAATAGCTTTGAGTCTAGAAATTACAATAGTTTGAAACCAAAGAGACAGAGCTCTGATGTATACATTGACTCGGGTTATCATGCCTAGGAAGAATTCTTGGACAGTGATCAAGAAACTTGATCAATGGATTCTGGCGTGCCTCATCAAGAAGTCCTTTATATGTTTCGATACACTTATCCTTTATCACATGGCTCTTTACAAAGAGCATTCTCATGGCTCTCTTATCACAGTTCTAGCCAAGAAATTGAAGATTACTGCCACTCTTGCTGATAAGCCAATTGTTCTCAAGAAGAACAATTCGGATACTTTGGCTAAAATATCTATCAAGCCAAATCCTGCTGGTGAATACTCTGTGACCAAATCTACTGGAAAGGGTTTGAAAATTGGTGATGTGTCAGAGCAAGTGACTACTCTCAAGGGAGAGATCAGTGAGCTAAAAAATGAAGTGAGCTCTATCCGTAGCCAAATGAAGAAGACTCAGAAGAAGATCTTTGAAAAACTCAACCAAATATCTGCAGCCCTCTCTAAAGATGCTTCTGATGATGAATGATGCTCCAACAGATCTGATGCTTTAGGTCATGCATTGCATTCTCCATAAGTACTCTTTTTATCCATTTTGCATAAGTACTTTATTCCTACTGCTCATGGTTTGTCTGTAAGTCGAATATTTGGCTTTACTTTTGGATATTTCGTTTTTTTAATTATGCTATCTATTATCTCCTTGGATCTTATTTGTTTTTGTTGATGTCAAAAGGGGGAGATAAATGTTGTTGTTTGATTGATTGTTTGATTGATATTTGTTCTACTGCTGCTGCGATATATTGTGTATGTAATTTTTATGTAGGGAACAAATATTTGGCTCTGTGAAACAGCCAAATGTAGATGAGCATATAATGTTGATAGATTTGGCCGATGTGAAAGCCAAATAAATTACTGCAGGAAATACTTATGCTTATAATGTTGTTAATCGATGATATATTTGGCTGATGGTTAAGCCAAATGTTATATTGAGAATTTCTTTGTAGGGATACTAGTATGAAATTTGTGTATGAAATCATACAAGAGAAACTTGTATACTGTGCTCTTATGCAGAGGGAGTTATTGGCTAAAAGCCTTTAGCATTTTTAGTATACGATGCATATACGCAGGGGGAGCATTTGGCTGAAAAATCGAGCCAAATGAATGCGTTAAAATTTTCTTGAATTATGCTTTAAAACAGGGGGAGTTTTTGCTTATCCGGTTAAATTATTTCTAACCACTGTTTTAAATGGCAAAATGGACAACATGTTTTTCATCATAAAAAAGGGGGAGATTGTTAGCCTAAACATGTCTTAAGTGCTTCATTAAGTAATTAATTAAGATTAATCTTGTTTAGTATATTTCTGATGATTATTCAATGGTTATATTATTATTTTGATGATTAACAAACAGTGTGGAAAGCCCTTGTGTGTTTTAAGCATTTGCAGAAAATTTGGTTTATGGCAGAAACCAAATACCATGAAGGTTTGGCTTCAGCGTGGCTTTTCCGTCGAACCAAAATGTCACTGTCTGGGCAGTTGGAGAAGTGGTCCCGAAATGTAGCTGAATTTTGTGCAATTAAAGAAACGGATTAACTTGGCCTCCAAGAGTCAACTAACTATCAAAAAAGTGGTCCTCACACCCTCTTTCATGCCATCAAAGAGCTGGTGGTCCTCATTTCCATTTTTGGAGAAAATTTTGAAGATTGAAGAACAATTTCTGCCCAAGTAATTACCAGTTATGGTTCAGCCAACAACCAAATGTTGACAGTTCTTAAATGAAGAAAGAAGTCAATTTATGCGCCACCTGGAAGCAATCTAGCCGTTGGAAGACACTCCTCCCCATCCTTAAAATCTATAAATAGAGGACTGAAGCCTCACAGCAAATTAACCTAACTATTCAAGAGATTCTAAGTTGAGAAAAGAGCTTACATTGAGAGATATTCTTTGCGCTTAATTCGTGTAACTTCTTGAGTGAGTCACTCTTGAAGCTTTGCCTTGAGAAAGGTTGTAATCAGCAGGATTAGGGGATAATCTTGTTGGGTAGACAAAGCTAAGTTCAGCTTTGGGTTAGGTTTAGCAAGTTCAGCCCGTAAAAACTTGTGTACCAGAGGTTATTTGGCTCGCCTGTAAAAGCCAAATTAGTGGATAGTTTAGAAATCCTAAAGGGGCGACCTTTAGGTAGTGGGTGTACTCCTGAGTGGGGAACCACTATAAATTGCCTGTGTTCTTTGCTTTCCTGCATTCATTTTTGCATTTCATTCAAGTTTCACATTTGGCTTCTGTGTCTAGCCAAATCATAGAAAATTAGAAAAAGAGGAAAAGCTAACTCAACACCCCTTCTTAGCCTTTTCTGGGCCAACAAGCAATACTCCAAATCCAGATTCACGGTTTCATTCGTGATCTGCTGTAAACTTTTTGAAACTGTTAGAGGCCCAATTCTTTTGGGCAAGCCCATTCTTTTCTGTTACATTAGGGCTAGGTTAGGGTCCATTAAGGATTTTTGGGTTCAATTTTGGGATCTGTACCAGCTTTCGGTTCTATCATCTAGTGGCATGGGACCTTGTCAGCCCAAACCTCCAGTAGTCGGTGCTAGATTTATTATGTACTCTTCCATTCTTGAATGTAAAAAATTTTAAGGATTTTGGTAGACTTCTGATTTGATATGGGGTAATGTGCACCCGCCACCATCTCCACTATTTTTATTGATAACTCAACCTTAGACATACTTTGGACGATGTTACAATCTGGTGATCGTAACCGAAAAACAAGAAAGAAAAATAAAGAAAAGAAAGAAAAGTAAATCTCTCAACCAACAGGTCTGTAAGTTTCCCTAGGCTATATGACAATCATATACAAGCAAAAGATGCAGCGGAAGCAAAGGAAACTTAGCCAAGAACCACATGTGAAGCATATAAACCGTATAACAAAAATTTCGTACCTTGTTCGGTTGAGGTCTTTCACCCAACTGTTGGAACGAATCATCTAGACCAAGACGAAGGCTGGAACGAATCAGTTAGAGCAAGAAGAAGACCTGCTCCTCTACGGTATCCACACGAATCGTGACCTTCCCGAAATCGTCACACGAATCCAAGAACGAGCTCCCCGGACTGATGTGCTAGCAAGAGTAAACCGGGGCTGTGTGTGTTTTGGGTGTTTTGGTTCTTCTTCTTTCTTTCACAAAGAGGAAGAAGAAGAGAGGTGTGTTTTTCTCTGAAAATGCTGAAGCCAAAACGTTCAGAGAGCCCTCAAGATAGGAAGAGCATGATCAGATCATACCCATGCCAAAAGTGAAGACATAGGTTAGTGGAAGTCATGGCCAACCTTGGCCCATCTCCCACTTAATCATGTCAAGACATGATAACGCCTCCACTAGACTTTCCAGCACAACACACACCATAATGTCTGATCTCTGGTCAATAATTCACCTAATTATTGTACCAAAACGACCCTGGTTCAACCACGGTCCAACTACACCCGGTCCAACCATGGTCCAACCACGGTTCGACCATCTGCTCGAATCATCGGTTCTATATGTGTGACCCTGTAGGCACTTGTAACGTCCGGCAATAATTGTAAAATCCCATTTTACAATTATAAGTAAAGAGCGGCGTCTAGCAACACATCATTGCTACCCGAACGACAAGATCAGTACTGATTCTCTATGCCTCGTAAGTATGTCATCGTCCCTTCGTCCCATTATCTAAGATTAAACCGAGACATGGAATATGTCAATCTCGTATATGTTTAATCTCGGTTTCTTGATCCTCGAGTTAACTGTGTAAAACGGATACCAACGATATCAACATATCATAATCCGAGCACGGCCGTGCATTTACAGTTCAACTCTATCAAGAAACCATCCGATAATATACCCATTACGTGGGTTGGACGAATCCCCTCTTGATCAATCAAAACCCACTACATACTCGGCACATACCCAATGATTACCCTTATGTCCACCCAGTTACGGGTGACTAGGAATAATATCAAAGTACATGATTCATATGTTGGATACCTTGACGATCTCAGGTCGGAGGACAATCACATCTATAAGAACCACTAATGACATACATATAACG
>JAKUCV010005198.1:48027-58104 GCA_028386065.3 Turnera subulata
TTTAGCATCCTGTCAATATATGTACTCTGACTTAGCCCGAGAAGCCTTTTGGATCTATCTCTATAGATCTTTATACCTAACGCTTAGGAAGCTCCTCCTAAGTCCTTTATTGAGAAATTCTTTCCTAACCAAGTCTTTGCAGACTGTAGTGTCGGAATATCACTCTCAATAAGTAGGATGTCGTCAACATAAAACAACAAGAAAACAATAGTGCTCCCACTAACCTTCTAGTAAACACATGGTTTATCTTCATTAATGATGAAACCAAACTCTTTGATTACATCATTAAAACGAAGATTTCAACTCCTTGAAGCTTGCATAGGTCCACAAATGGACCTTTGCATCTTGCATACCATATCTCATTGTCATGGCATCCAGCTATAGCCAATAGAATTCGGATAGATTTAACTATGGCGACTGGTGTGAAGGTTTCATCATAGTCAATACCATGAACTAGCTTGAAACCTTTCGCAACCAATCGCCTTTAAAAAGGTAATCACATTACCATCCATGTCAATCTTTCACAAAGACACGTTCGCACCCTACAGGTTTTACCCTTTCAGGTGGATCAACCAAGGTCCATACCTTGTTCTCATACATGGATTCCATTTCCGAATTCATGGCTTATAGCCACTTCTTGGAGTCTAGACCCGTAATAATCAGCTGATAGGAAGTGAGCTCATCCTGACTTATGAGCATCACATCTCCAATATGAGTTATGAGAAATCCATATTTCTCAAGCTCATACCGAGTCCTATCCGACCTACGCGGTCCATGTGTTTTAGGTACAGGATTCTCATCCACAACAACTTGCGGATCTTGTCCTTTGTTCCATCTCAGCCTCTTTATCTCGAACTTCTTCGAGTTCTATTATCCTCCCACTGATTCTTCTAGAAATGAACACTCTTTCTAGAAAAATAGCAGTCCGAGCCACAAACACTTTGTGCTCTAGAGGATTATAGAAATAATACCCTTTACGGTATCATACAAAAGGCACTTGTCGGTTTTAAGGCCGAGTTTATCTGACGCTTCACGTCTCACGTAAGCCTCACAACCCTAAGTCCTCATAAAAGACAAATTGGGACGCTTCCCAATCCATATCTCATACGGTGTCTATTGACCGACATAGATGGAACACGGTTAAGTGTAAATACAACACTCAATAATACATGTCCCCAAAAGGAAGAAGAAAGGTTAGCTTGACTCATCATAGAACGAACTAAGTCCAACAAGGTTCCGTTCCTCCTTTCGGATACAACATTTCATGGAGACGTATCCGGTGGAGTAAGTTGTGATACTATACCACAACCCTTTAGATGATCAAGAAGCTCTCGGTTTAAGTATTCACCGCCTCGATCTGATCGAAGCATCTTAATACCTTTCCGAGTTGATTCTGTACTTCATTCTTGAATTCTATGAACTCTTCATAGGATTCCGACTTGTGTCTCATTAGATACACTTAGCCGTATCTACTGAAGTCATCAGTAAATATAATGAAGTATTGAAAACCACCTCTAGCCTGTGTAGACATAGGTCCGCATACATCAGTATGTATTAGACCTATCAAGTCCTAGGCTCTTCACCTTTACCCGTAAAGGAAGCCTTAGTCATTTTGCCTAATAAACATGACTCATATGTCTCATATGATTCAAAATCAAGTGAGTCTAAAATCCAAATTTATGGAGTCTAGGAATACGAGTCTCGTTTATATGGCCCAAACGACTATGCCAAAGATAGGTTTCACTAGAATCATGTAATCTAACCTCCTTCGTATTAATGTTATAGATAGGCGTTACTAGGTTTAGAACATACAAACCATCGTTTAAAATGCACCATCATAATCAATTTCATTGAAATAAATAGAACAACAATTGTTCTTTATTCTCAATGAAACTTTTCTTGTCCATACAAGACACAGAAATCAAATTCCTGCTTATGGTAGGTACATAATAACAATTGTCCAGCTCTAAAACCAAACCATTCGGTAAGGATAGATAGAAAGTCTCTACGGCTAATGTAGCAACTCTTGCTCCAATTCCAAGGCGTAGGTCTATCTCGTCCTTAGCCAATCTCCCACTCTTTCTCAGTTCCTTCACATTTCCAAAATGTGAGAACCACATCCGGTATCTCATACCCACGATGCAGAGGTAGAGATATTAGCCTCTATAACAAAATACCTGAAGCGGAAGTCTCACTTCCCTTCTGCTTCTTTACCTCTTCAAGGTAAACAGGGCAGTTGCATTTCTAATGGCCTGGTTTGTTGCAACAGAAACAATTTCCTTCTTTGCAACACCACCCTTGGGTTTCAGCACATCAGAATAAGAAGATGCACAAGCACCAAACCTTTTGGTACATTACTTCTTCTTCTCTAACTTTGCTTTACCCTTTCCTTTTCAAAGGAAACCAAGATCCCTAAGGCTCTCAATGTATCTAATCATCTTGAGCACATGAGGTCTAACGGGTGATAACTTAGCCATCTTGCATTGGAACAATGCCTTAGAGGTCTCGTACCTCCCATGCCTTACTTGCTCTCCTCAGAGCAATTTCAGATGTTCGATCATATCGAACGCCCACATGTTCTCATCTTGCTTCAGAAGCTCAGAGTCCATGGAAATTACCATAAGGCATGTAACATCCAATGCATCATCAACATGCTACTCACAAGCATCTACTTCTGCCCTAGAAGCATTAGGCGCCAATTCATTAAGAACAGGCCCTTCAAGGACATACAAATTTTTCTTGTTTGAAGACTATCCTCAAAATGTGATGCCACTCTAGGAAACTATTCCTATTCAGCTTGTCCTACTCTAGGACCAATCGCAATAATAGGTGCTAGTGTTTTGTGCCATGGTAATTCTACAACAAGATCAACTCACACAAATAATAGTCATGCATACAAATCATTTAATAAGGAATTCTATTAAATGTACTCCTACTATATAAATCAAGACAATTATATAAGTAGGCCAAGATCCATATTTCACTACAACATAAGTCAGCTAGGGCTGATCACCTACATCATAGCTATTTAGGTAGACAACTCTTGTCAATTACATCTCTATGTAACTCTTGGATAGTTGAGTGAACAACACCTTGTCCAAGTCTATCTTATAGACATTGCTCAACCCTTGCCTCTAGGTTCTTAATCCTATTAAGGTAACCTAGTTAAGTCCAAACCCACAACAAGCAATCGGGATATTACAATTATCCTCTCGAACCTTGCTAGGATAAACATAGGCACCTTGCTAGGGCAAAACCTACCTAGTGTTGATCTAAGCAATGATTAGTGCTCATCATGGAAGGCAACTAAGAACTTAATATTTTACATCAAAATATAATTCCAACACATCACATGCTTGTTCTTGATAAATCATACATTGATGTTAAGCAAATTTGGAAAACAAAAATGCAAGTGAACATCGATGTCCATAAATGAACATCGATGTCTATGAGAATCTGATTCTCGCCAACAATTGGCAGCACTCAGTATTTCGGCCATATCCGGAGCTATAGAGCTCGGATTTGTGCAAACTTGGTGTCCCTGGAAAGCTAAGAAGTAGAGCTACAACTTTGCTGTTCAGGCCAGACACCAGTTCGGCCTCCTTCTGCCCCAAATTTGCTGTTGAAGTCGCTGCAGTCCACAACATCGATGTTGAACCCTTCAACATCGATGTTTGGAGTTTGCGAATCCATAAAACATCGATGTTTTCAAGCAAACATCGATGTTGGAGTTTGCCGAACCCTCAAAACATCGATGTTGACCATCAAACATCGATGTTGGAGGTTGCCGAATGCATAAAACATCGATGTTGACACTTAAACATCGATGTTTGAGTACTTGAACTCCAAACCATTTGGCAGTAGCTCAAAAACATCGATGTTGGACATTAAAACATCGATGTTTTGAGTACTTGAAAGTTCAATATCTTGGCAGTAGCATTATAACATCGATGTTTAACATTCAAACATCGATGTTTGAGTTCTGGAACTCAAGAACATCGATGTTGACACTCAAACATCGATGTTGTTGGAGATCTGGAACTCAAACCAATTTGGCCGAGCTCAAATAACATCGATGTTTAACATTTAAACATCGATGTTGTTGAGTGTTAGCATGAGAACATCGATGTTGGAAAACACAACATCGATGTTTTGGAGATTCGGCCAAGGCCAATCTTCATGCCAACATCGATGTTGGTCACACCAACATCGATGTTTTGGCCAAACATTGCTTGAACGACAATCGTTCGAAACACAAACCGACACTCGGTTTTTCTTAGTCGAACCCTTCGACCTACTGCCATAATCATCTTGATTGATATCTCATATCAATCAACCTCTTGTTGTCAAAACACTTTTGACAAATCAACCTCAACAACATATGTATCACATACATACAATTGAAGACAATATGACATGATCATGCTTTATCACATAGAACATATCATGCATATTCACTAAGACATATCAAGCATATGAATATATTTGAATGGCAAAACACATATATATACCAAATCAAAAGCAGCATATCAATTGCCAAAACACCAAGACATCATGTTCAAAATCATTTGGCATATCACATACACAAAATGATTCCTACACATTCTAGATGATCATATCACATATGAATCATTTACACGGTTTAGAGCTTCACAAGAAGGCTCCGCTACCACTGTAAGTTTCCCTAGGCTATATGACAATCATATACAAGCAAAAGATGCAGCGGAAGCAAAGGAAACTTAGCCAAGAACCACATGTGAAGCATATAAACCGTATAACAAAATTTCGTACCTTGTTCGGTTGAGGTCTTTCACCCAACTGCTGGAACGAAACATCTAGACCAAGACGAAGGCTGGAACGAATCAGTTAGAGCAAGAAGAAGACCTGCTCCTCTACGGTATCCACACGAACCGTGACCTTCCCGGAATCGTCACACGAATCCAAGAACGAGCTCCCCGGACTGATGTGCTAGCAAGAGTAAAACCGGGGCTTGTGTTTGTGGTGTTTTGGTGTTCCTTTTCTTTCACAAAGAAAGGGGTAAGTGTGTGTTTTCTCAAGCTCTCAAGAACACTTCTCAAGGCTCAATCCTCTGAATTTTTCAGACACAAAAACGTTCTAACCAACCCAAGTGTGAAGAATAATGCCTTAGACAAAAGCATGTGCATGCCAACTCACAAAGGCATGTCAAAGTGGACAACACCTTTGGCCAACATGTTTCCACTAACTCTTAGTGGGAATATTCATCACAAGGCTGCAATAATGGCTCCACTAATCTGATGCTTAGTGAACCAAACCACCCCAAAACGACCTGGTTCAACCATGGTCCAACCACGGTCCAACCACACCCGGTCCAACCATGGTCCAACCACGGTTCGACCATCTGCTCGAATCAACGGTTCTATGTGTGTGACCCTGTAGGCACTTGTAACGTCCGGCAATAATTGTAAAATCTCATTTTACAATTATAAGCAAAGAGCGGCGTCTAGCAACACATCATTGCTACCCGAACGACAAGATCAGTACTGATTCTCTATGCCTCGGAATATGTCATCGTCCCTTCGTCCCATTATCAAGATTAAACCGAGACATGGAATATGTCAATCTCGTATATGTTTAATCTCGGTTTCTTGATCCTCGAGTTAACTGTGTAAAACGGATACCAATGATATCAACATATCATAATCCGAGCACGGCCGTGCATTTACAGTTCAACTCTATCAAGAAACCATCCGATAATATACCCGTTATATGGGTTGGACGAATCCCCTCTTGATCAATCAAAACCCACTACATACTCGGCATATACCCAATGATTACCCTTATGTCCACCCAGTTACGGGTGACTAGGAATAATATCAAAGTACATGATTCATATGTTGGATACCTTGACGATCTCAGGTCGGAGGACAATCACATCTATAAGAACCACTAATGACATACATATAACGTTCCATGTAGTGTTCTTATGTGGGTCGGTCCAGTCCACAAGTTCTCCAACTTGTACCCGTATGTAGAATTCATATCACATATAAATTCTCAACATACGCTAGTCTTGATTTATTATTACAACCCATCCATAATAATAATCGACTAGGGACATTTAAGAATATGAAATATTCTAGGGTTATAAGTATGTGCAAGCGTTTATCTCATAAACGATACTTATTGGAATAACCTTAAAGTGTATGTGCATGACTATAAATAAACATCCATGATTGGCTTTTGGGCATATTACTAACAAGGTCTAAGAGCCAAATTCTATTATTTGTCAAAACATGAGGAATACACTTGCATGACACCCTTTTATACAAGGACTATAACAAACGACAACACACACACACTAATCCTGGATACAACTACTAGTCAAACCTAACAATACTCCCTCCTTAACAATCTTGTCCCCAAGATTGACTCAAATGAAGGCTCAAGGAAAAGAAAAGTACAGATGACTCGAATGTGAAAACAAGTTTACACAAATATGCTGCAGCTAGTGTTAAAAACACCAAACCAGAAAAACTATTGCATTGGTGGCTCCATCTTGCAATTGTAATGAGTGTTGCAGTGCATAAATGACAAATCTCCAATCAGCTTGTATTGCTCCAAAAGTTATTTGCATCATCAATAACCCCACTGGAAAAAAAAACACTCAAACACTCTCCATGTTTTCTCTATGTAACCATTCAAGTTTTGCAGCAACCAAGGATCAGTATTTTTTTTATGCACATGAGCAGCTAGACAATCATCTTATTACATTTGAAAACTTCCAGCAATCACACAATTCTATATCTCAATAGCTTTATCTCCTCCTGGATGTAATTCTGCAACTCTTTACAAATTATTCCATTGCCAAGCTTGCCTTTCTTCTCTATGTGGAAATTCATTATCCCCTCCTCAAATTATTTCAAGTTAGCTTCTGCATTAAATCCAACTACAACATCACCATTCACTACATGAATCACTGCTCCATTTGTTGCTGCATTGTAATCCAATATTTTTAACAACATGATCTTACAAGATACAGAGGCGTAATGTGCTTCTAAACATACCCAATTTGTGAACTCATTGATTTGATCTTCAAGAACTAGTTCAACTTGATGTTGCAAAATTATGACAAGCATATCTTCCCCTTCTTTTTGCATAGGTATCTCCTGCTTCTCCAAGCATTTCATGTCAACCTTCATATCAAAGAGCTCTCTCCAATAGACGGAAAAAATAAGCTTTTGAATAGAACCTGAATAGGTACCCAACCATGATCCACCCGGATCAAAAACCAGACAATTTAAGCAATGTTCAAGCCACTATAGTGAAACATTCTCAAGTAATAACCCTGCAAACCAACATAACTCCTACCTTGCACCAAAGCTATTATTGTCATATATTCCCCTGCTTGTAAAATGCTTAGAGACAAGCCCTCCTTTACCATAGGATACTTGAACAACATTACTCTTTCTCTTCTCTCTTTGCAATGTCTTTATTACTGTCCTGCTAAATCCGATTTCTATACTGCAATCCAATACCTTTAAGAAAGCCATCCTAGATAAAACTATAACAAGTTGCTCCCTCTTTAAAACTCTTCCATCAAGGTTTTGCACCAAAGACAGTTGAATTGTAGCAACTTGTATATAGTGATGATAGAAACCTTGTACAGTAAGTTCTCCAAAATAAATTGGAGCCAATTGGACTTTAGCTTGCTGGTTAGCTACTATTGGACCCCAAGGATCAAAGTTTGTGAAACATTCAAATTTTGTCAAGGAACCACTGATTAATGGTAACTTAAAAGCACAAAACTTCTGCATTTCAGGCGCTCCATCGCATTGTCCTCACTTTCTAAATTTAACATCCTGATTTACTACTCTAAAACTAGCATTTTGTCTCCACTTTTTTCTTAATTGAACACACTGTTTTGCTACTCCCAAGTTCCAAAAAAATTTCATGTATTTAAATCTCCAGAAACCAACTCTTACTACCCTTTTTGCCTTTCTCCTTAATGACTTATAGTGCTTCTTCTTTCCTGTTTTGTTCTCCTCTCTTTGCTTCCTTGGTACTAAGAGCACACTCCTTTGCTTCCATTTCATCCTCACTGACCTACCAAATCCTATTCTCTTCCTCTGTTGCCTTCTCCTCAATTTACCCCAACCTTGAAACATGTTAGTCCGTCCAAGGAACTGCAACTGTCCATCAACTACAGGTGTGGAAATTTCCTCCAATTCATCAACTGCAAACTTTCCCATTCCCTTCTTTTGGTTTATATCATTCAATGTTCTAATGCTGCCCTCCCCTACTGGCGTAATCTCATCTAACCCAAATTTTGTCTCATTTGCTTGTGTGCACAAAGGTTTCGTCACCAAAATTGATTCTGGTTCTTGAATGCCCAAAGAAACCAAAGAAGCAGTGCTCTCACCAAGAACACTATCTACCTCCATACATGAAATGTTACCATTTGATACAGGCCCATCATCACTACCCATAATAAACAATAGTGTTGTCAAATCATCATCAAAAACCTCTACATTCAACCACAACTGTCGTGTACAAACATGCCTAGTAAAATCAGCTTCATCACACCAACAACAAAGATTGCTAACATAGCTTCTTTCATTGAATTCTGTTATCGTAAAAGTTTTGGTTTCAAGAAGTTGAACCTTACTAGGAGCACAACCCATTTGATAATGCCATCGCAGATTGTTGATCGAAAGCTCGTCCAACTATCTTTTATTTACCATTGCTCGCCTATGTTCCTCAACTAAAAATGTGGACTGCACATTTTGTCGAACAGTTGATGGGCACTGTTGATGTTGAAGACTAGAAAAAACTTGAACTCCCACTGGATGAACATGCGAGACACCAACTGCAGAGGGCATCGTCGGACCAGAGAACGGCTGCACAGCCACATCGGCAAAGACCGGCCAAGCGTGAGATGGCAAAGTCAACTGATACTGCCCCAACTGCGACGACACACTCGGCACCGGAACATAGACTCCCACGTTGGAGCCTCCCAGAGAAGAAACCGCCAAGAAAGGTGAAGAAATCAAAGGTGCGAATTCTGTTAACGAATAGGAACCAGGCGGATCAGAAACCCTAACCGGTGATGAAAGTGGAATCGGTATTGACGGAGAGGATGAAAACCACTGCGAAGGCTGAACTGGCGGGAGAGAAGACGGCCACCAACGTTCGTGTCGTTGCTTCATGGCCTTCGACGGTGGCCAGAGAGCCACAGACGGCGCCAATTGTTACCATGTGGTCGTGGGTTCGATTCCCACAGACGGCGCCAATTGTTACGATCCGATGATCGTAACAGAAAAACAAGAAAGAAAAATAAAGAAAAAAAAAGAAAAGTAAATCTCTCAACCAACAGGTCTAAGAGCCAAATTCTATTATTTGTCAAAACGTGAGGAATACACTGACATGACACGCTTTTATACAAGGACTATAACAAACGACAACACACACACACTAATCCTGGATACAACAACTAGTCACACCTAACAGACGACTACCAGCTGTAGTTAGTTCGTAGCTTATTTTTTTCATTAGTGATCAAATTGCCATTGATAGTGGCTTACTGATTTTGCTGTTCTTTTATTTTCTGCTTTTGCTCTTTTATTAAGCCATCTATATGAACGTTCCTTTGCTATTAACAAACGAAAACGAAAACTTTTTTTACTGGGGAACACAAAACGACCCGAAATTCGGGTGGGCTTTTTATTAAAGACGAAAAGCAGGTAGAGGGAACGGCTGCAGAAAAATACTGGAGTAATTTAAGGTACAGGCATCTAGTCTATAAACCTGATGACATTCTCGTTATTATACCCTGTATATATGTATACACCTGTGTCACCCCGTATTGATACTTAAATTTAAGCAATGCAGTCGTAAGGACTACTGTTTGCTTTCTCTTTTCCCTAGAAGAACGTCTCTTCGCCCGCCAACTTCTGCTGTGCGACTTCTGATATACCCTGCTTGCTACCTCTACCATCACAAAAGCTATATTTAACTTCTACCTGACTCCTTGTTGTCATCACATTTTTGATATTGGAAGAATCCAGAATGGCCAACTGGTCTGAGCTTCCTGAAGAC
>JAKUCV010005199.1:4051-21254 GCA_028386065.3 Turnera subulata
ACAATCATGCACAATAAGCATGCAAAATGGCCTTCCGCCCAACAAAGGTGCACTAGCAATCACTAGCCCGCATAACCTATTTACTTACACAACGATTAAGCTTCCTTAGGCTAATTCCCTTCCTTTGGAACCATTGGGTTCCCTTGACCTTATTCCCCTGTTACACACACACAAATACACATTACAAAACCATAAAACCAATCATAATAACCAAAATACAATTCAAGCACACAATACTCATCTTTCCCCAATTCGGACAGAAACTGTCCTACACCAGCAGCCCATTAAACCCGAAATAAACCGAACCTATAGGCATAACAAGCCTTGGACATCAACATAAAAGCTGTAGCCCTGCCTCCTAGCTTTCAAGAGCCACTGAGAACACCAAATGTCAAGCTTTCTAACTCCAGTTATGGCTCCTACATCAACCCGGGGTCAAGCAGCAGGTCTGCTGCCAAATAGTGAAATTTGGGAGCCCATAACTCTCTTAGTTAAGCTCTAAAATCAACCAAACCGGTGCCTAACTAACGATATGGAAGTTAGCTAACTCTGGGTTTCGGTTTCACTCAATTCCAACCGGTGGTTTGGCCGGAATCTCTATTTTAGTGTCTAGGGGTCTGTCTGGCCGAGAGCAGAACCCCTAGGCTCACTCTCCTCCTTTCCCCTCTTTTCTCTCCTTCTCTCTCTCTCTCTATCCTTAGCCACGAATTTGGCCTGATCAAAAATGGTAAGAGGTGCCTGGTTTTACCCCTTAAGTGATGGTAAGTAGGTGACTAAGCACCTACTTGCCACACTTGCCAACTTGGTGCCACTTGCACCAAGTTGGTGCCACCTCATGCTTGATTGTGGCCAATTGGCCCGTGCCACACAAGCTGCTAGCTTGCACACCCAAAGTCTCCAGCATCTTATTTCCGAGCCACACGTCTCATTCTGATTGGTCGGTTTGGCCAATCACGAGTTTACACATCATCGGGTCCAATTGTACACCGACGGACACCCCGGTGCCCCCGTTGTGCACCATTTCGTGCCAACTCGAGCCAACGGGTATTTCCCTTGTGCAATTGTGCCTCCAATGCACTGATTGGACCTAATTAATATATTACCAACGTAATCCATCACTTATTGACTGATTAATCAAGTCGAGCATTCGGTATCTGCTGAATAGATCATCCGTGCCATCGGGTCACCATGAACCCGTTTGCGCACACTAGGCCAAGCCTATGTGCACCATTGCCCACACTCTGACACTAGCACATACTACCGAGGCTAAACCCATACCATCATAACCCCAGATACGCCTAGGTGCCTAGAGGGATACTTATGTGAATAGAGTCGGGTGTTACTCGTCCTTCGAGGATACTCGTGTAGGTTATGATGGTATGGGTTTAGTACGTGTCGGGTACACAATGGAGTGTTCCGTGGCGTGAGTGCCCGGTATTGTGCATTATTGTGTGCTGCATGACTGTGTGTTGCTCATGCCGAGCTCTGTGTGCAGTTGTAGTTGCTTTCTTGCATTGCCTGTTTACTTGCTGAGTTTTATACTCACCCCCCATATTTTTCCTCTTGCCTTGCAGGTGCGAGAATGAGTGTACGGGTAGTAGGTCGATGGGTATAGCCAAGTCGGTTTCCTTCACTGTTTAATTGTGTTAAAACACTAAAGAGGTTATGTCTTGAATTAAGAGTTAATGCCCTTGTAGCAAGAATTTTATAACATTAGTGGATATGGCTTAATAAATGAGTTTTAAACAGTTAGTATCTTTTGTTGCCTTTGCTATGTTGATTTTGCTTCCGTTCACGCTGCGCGTTACACTTGGTTAGTATCCCGCTAGTAAAGGCGACTAGCTTATGTGAGAACAAGTATAGGCCTTGGGGTGCCATGTGGCACGATGTAGGTGCGCATGGTGCCTGGCCGGTCATGCTTAGGCGGGGGCGTGACAATGCTAGCCGGCTCGGTTATCGTCTCGGGTTATATTCCGTTATCAATATTATTTTACCATTTAATTCCAAGTTAAAATAATAATTTACTATATTTATAGCCGGGTATTATTCCGGTAAAATATTTTCAAAAAATAATTATATAGCATATATTCCTTTCCACAAATATTTTCATAATTACTTTTCTTTGAAAATAATCAAGTATGTATTTATCTATATCATATATTAAAAGTAGTCATCATATAATATTTTTTTCTAGAAATGACAACATATATATGTATTTCCAAAGGTATTATTATATCTGGTCAAATTAATTATTTTGTCTATTTTCCTGTAATTATATAATTTATGAAACCATATATATATTTTTTTCCAGAAAATATAGTTTGTAAATATATAGGTATTTTCTCTCTTTTTTTTATTTAAACCCTGACTGGGCTAGGTATTGCGAGCCCAACCCACCGCATAGGCTCAACCCAGCAATAAAGGTGTGAGCCCAAGCAGCAGACCCAGCCTACCCCAGCCTATGGTTAGGTCCATCAAAAGCCAACCTCAGCCCGAAACACACCTGGGTCAGACCCATTAGAACCGGGTCGAACCACCCATATCCCACAACTCACCCGGGTCGTCTTCAACCCGTGGGTGGCTTACCTAGGCGAGGTGACGTAGAGGCGGCGCGGAACGACACGACAGACAAGGCGACGCACAAGGACAGAGGAGCGAGGTGGTGCTGCGAGGTGGACCGGCTGCAGACGGAGGGGACGTCGGCGGTGGCAGCGATCTGCAGCAGAGAAGGAAGCAGCACGTCGATGCTCTGCAGCGAGGAGGACGGCGACGGCGGCGTGACTGCGGGAAGACATCTCGTGAAGGTGGTGGCACGTTTTTTGGTGGCAGCGAGTAGACCGAGGGGAGAGGTGGCGACGAGATGGTGGTGTTTGGTGTTTGTGCAGGGGTCTCGGTGGTGTGCTTGTATTTTTTTTTTTTTGATTTTTGCAAAAGAGGGAGAAAACTGGGTGTAGAGTTTCCTCACAGGAGGCTTGTTTGCAGGCGTTTACACTGGATGCTTGGTTTGGTTGTGGTTGTTGAACATGGTTTAATTTGCAAGAAGAAGGAACACAGCCTTGTGGCAGACAGCATATGGTGAGGAAAGGCTAGAAAAGGAAAGTAAAGGTGTCTACCATTTATTCAATAATGGAACATAAAATGATGAAGCGGTTATAGTGCACACAGGTATTGAGCAGAAGAATCTGAACCAGCAAAGTGACTCATGTGCCCTTCCAGCTTCCTTTGATTTCCAAATAAACTCCGGGGTAAACTCGTCTTTTCGCATCTTTCAAAATTGGGAAAATTCTAGCTCGTCCATAAAAATATCCGGAGTATGAAATAAGTCTCGGATTTGGAATCCAGTGCTCGATTTACCATGAATTAATTACCCAAGACTAATTCATTCGATAAATCACTGTATAAAAACTTTTACAATCTCGGTAAAAATATAAATTTTACCCGGGCTGTTACAGTCTACCCTCCTTAAAAGAATTTCGTCTTCGAAATTCATTCGTTTCGTCACAGCTTACATCAGCAACCTTCTCGTATACTCCACATCCTGTCTACTGTACCCAACATGAAATCTTATATATACCCTTAGTGTCATCGCGTCTGCTTATAAAAACCAACCTCATGCCTGGCAAAGCATTTCTCGAACCATGGACTCGCTAGAACTGCCTCTGATTTAAAAGAGTTAAGCTATACTTGTGGTGCTGCTCTCTTCGGTGACTCCGATGACGAGGAGATGCTGAGGAAACGTCGCAAGCGAAAGACCATCCCTGGTCGTATGGAAGATACGGCCATATCCCGCAAATGTCGAAAGAAGCTGGTTACCAAGGATGAACCTTCCGGACACGAGGATACCGGTGATCAAATGGGCCAAGCAGTTGCTCACAGCAGCACACCACTAAAGACACTGGAGCATCTGAACGCTTCCGTGAAGAAGGTCAACATTGCGGTGATGTAGATCGAACTGGCCTGTATGAGACTCTCCTCTCAGATCGAGAGTATGCGAAAACTTGTAAAGGATCTAGAGAAGCAATTAACTCCATAGAGTACTTCCTCTCCATGTAATATGTTATTAAAATAAACAAGTTGTTCTTTTATTAAAACCAACCCTTTTGCTAATAATCCAAAAGCATAAATAACGGTAATGAAATATTTTACGGCATAACAAAAACCAACAGAAAAGAAATAAAACCAATCATAAAGAAGTTAAAACAAAACTTGTTTTTCTTAACCAGTGCTCTAGATCGATCACATAGGTCCTTGATTCCGAGCATCGCAACTTGTAGTTGCTGTAAGAGATGTCGGTTCTCTCGTGAAAACGGTTCGTTATCTCACAAGGCGATGATGACGTCACAAACACGTGTCGATCCACTAAAAGAATCGGTAACCACTTGTCCATAAACTCCACAAGAGCAAAAACATCTTCCAGGATTCGTATCCCTCTATGATGTCCAAACAGGAGCAACCTTGTTGCACATGCACCGTACTCGAGGCATCGTCCCATCAATCTGGCCACGTTGGCCTCTGATGGATGCGATAGAAGGGGTAGAAAATGTAGAAAAAGTCATAAAAAGAAACGCCAAGATAGCTAGAGTGAAAGAAAATTGCGAGTTAAAAATGAGCTGAAAAATACTCGTGTTTGTAGCCAGAAAACATACAAAGTGATGAAGCAATAATTCAATCAATGGCAAAATTTTCAAAAAGCAAAACCTTGAAGATAATACATGGTTTGGAGTTTTGTGAAAAGAAATCTACTTTTCCGATTGCCGAAAAATCTGATGGGGTTTATATTTTGAAAAATAGATTATCATATTTCTATAAAAGGCAAAGCGGTGGAAAGCAAATAGTCAAAATGTATTTCAAAAGAAAGATTTGTAAAACACGTTCAGAGAGAGAAAAAAACACAAAACACGTCGAGACAGAATGCCTTCTCCATCATCTGTCTTTTTCGTTGAGGGAGCCTCCTTAGGAAGGAGGAATCGGTTAGCCTACGGCCTGATAAATGAGCGTCCAGAGGAACTACCGAACGAGCTCGGCAGGATGCCTCGTCTTGTCTTCGTCGACAAACTCTACTCGTCCAGGTTCTTTGTCACTCCTATGGAAGAGACGTTCTTCCTAGAGGACCAAAGCACCCTAAGAACTTCCTTTTACGGCTTGGCCAATTCCATCTTGTTTTTCATTTCTGGAAGACTTCAGGAATTCAACCTAGAGCCCACTTGTCAATACCTGAACCAAGGTAGTTATTATCAGGTTTCGATGACTGCCCAGAGCGTGCCCCGAGTAACTCGGTTACCACCAACTTGGCCAAAGGTCCGTCTACTGGTTTTGAACTGCAGAGGAATCGCTAGGCGTTCCCATGAGTTCTTGCGTACCTTGAGAGTTCTGAACAACCAATACAAGCCCAACATGGTTATGCTCACGGAGACCGCATGCCAGCCTGAAGACGATCATGGTGTCATCCCATTTCGTTTCCCTCCGGCAAACCGGTTCGAACTTCACAGCCAAAACAACTCGAGCGGTATGTGGTTCTCGTGGAATGAGAGCATTAGAGTCAACATTATTAACGACTCAAACAGCTTTAGAGTCAACGTTGTACCCGCAAGATAAATAATAATAATAATAAATATGTTTAAGCGTATGTATGGCATCAATTACCTTTTATGTGAATGTTCTTCGGCAAGCAGACGTCCCTCGACTGGATCCATTAGGTACTAACTAAATGAGTATGAATGCGCAATGATAAATATATGGAGCGAGCTATGCATAGCAAATAGGCACTGCAAAACACCCAAGGACCTACCGCCCGCTCCGCTACCAAAATGAAACACCACGACCCAAATTTACTCAACATACAGTAATTACCAATCAACAGTGCCGTAAAGTGGCACAAGCAGTGTATATAATAGAAAGCCTGGCCCAACGGCCCAATACTAACATCATATCACCCGATTCCGGGAATACCATCAACAATAGTACAGCGAAAGCAATTATAAACTCAGAGACAACATATGCAAAGCCCGATGCAAACTAATGGATCCGATTTCTGTCCGAGGGTACACTGCAGCTTGCCATGTACGTTCCTGTACTCAGCACAAATCAAACTACGTGACCGAGTCACGTAGGCAAGGGGTGAGTCCTAAGTGCTCATCGGGTAAAATCCATAAGTAAAGATAAATATACAAGCAACAATAATGACTAAGTCACAATTAAACACCAAACTCAAATTCACGTATGAGGATATCACACCACGGAGTCAAAAGAGCAATCACAATCATAACAAAATACAATATCCACCCAACTGAAACAACTTTACTAAAAAAAAAATATATCATCACGAATAACATCGACAACAACGATGTGACTCCGCATCTCCACACTCAACCGGGTCATACCATGAGATCTCGTGATACTAAGCTTCCAAATTAATATAACTAATTCTCCAAAGGAACCCCATGTCACGAAACAAGTGTTGGTCGTGCCGCGGTAAAAAAACAACACAGGACCGTTATGGGTCCAAATCAAATCACAGGCCGTTATGGGGCAAATCATATCACAGGGTCGTTACGGACCCAAACTACCGCCTGGCCGTACCAAAATCCAATCCTCACAAATGGTGTAACCACACCTCACTCTCATCAACCAAATCAAGACTGAGCCAACACTAAGAGACATCTCAACTGAATCAACTTTACTTCCACTGGGTCTGTCGCGGGATAAGCAAGGGTCGTACCAGGTTATCAACATATTCTGGGTGCCAGATCCAAATAGAACCGGGATCAACATCCCAAAAATCAAACCAAACAGGGATAGACATCCCAAATATCAATCACGGGGTAAACATCCCATGCATAGACATGCTTATCACAAGTAATTCGATCATGGCCACCAAAAAAATAGTCTCTAACCATCCGGTCGTACCTCAACTCACCACACAAATCTCCAATTGTTCCATAACTCAATTTATTCAATCTAGACCTCAATTAACAAATTGATCCTCTGTTTACAGCCCAACAACAAATTACAACAATGATTATAAGCCTTGAGTATCCCTATAGTTCAGAATATTATCATTCCAGTATGCCTTCTCAAGTTATCAGACCTAGACCACAGCTAGCAGACCAAACCTCTGCTAACAGTATATCATCATCAATACACCGAATCAACCCAACAATGTTAATCACAGAAGCCATATCCAAACAGCAGTTCAACCAAGCAATTCAAGCAACAGAAAGACCATATCAGGGTTCACAACATAATCAAGGCACGCATCAACAAATAAAAACACAATATCAAATAGTTCAAACAACAACTTGATATTACGGGCAATATATTAATATTTACTTACCCTCACCTTAGCCGATTATCAGGTTTAGAAATCCTCAAAAGGTTCCAAAGCCGGTTCATCGATCAACTGCTCGGTATCAACTCCTATATAACACATAATATGCATACATAAGATGCACAACAAATGTTATGCAAATGACAACTAGTACTGTAACCGTAAAATAAAATGCTAGCCGGCTCGGTTATCGTCTCGGGTTATATTCCGTTATCATTATCATTTTACCATTTAATTCAAAGTTAAAGTAATAATTTACCATATTTATAGCCGGGTATTATTCTGGTAAAATATTTTTCCAAAATAGTTATATAGCATATATTCCTTTCCAAAAATATTTCCATAATTACTTTCTTTGAAAATAATCATGTATGTATTTATCTATATCATATATTAAAAGTAGTCATCATATAATATTTTTTTCCAGAAATGACAACATATATATGTATTTCCAAAGGTGTTATTATATGTACTTGGTGAAATAATTTTCAAACTTTATTCCCATAATATATATCCCTTTTCCTAAAAAAAATATTTATAATATAATAGTTTTTCAAATGATATAAATCATATTAGTATTATATTACTTTCCAAAAATAGTATGTGAAAGTAATTATTTTATCATTATCTAAAACATAACCATATACTAGATATATACATTTTCCAAATGTATAATTATATCTGGTCAAATTAATTATTTTGTCTATTTTCCAGTAATTATATAATTTATGAAAACATTTATATATTTTTTTCCAGAAAATATAGTTTGTAAATATATAGGTATTTTCTCTCCTTTTTTTTTTTTATTAAAACAGGACTGGGCCAAGTACTGCTAGCCCAACCCGCTACATAGGCTCAACCCAGCAATACAGGTGTGAGCCCAAGCAGCAGACCCAGACTATCCCATCCTATGGTCAGGTCCATCAAAAGCCAACCTCAGCCCGAAACACACCTGGGTCAGACCCATTAGAACCAGGGCGAACCACCCATATCCCACAACTCACCCGGGTCGTCTTCAACTCGTGGGTGGCTCACCTAGGCGAGGTGGCGTCGAGGCGACCCGACGGACGAGGCGACGCACAGGGACGGAGGCGCGAGGTGGTGCTGCGGGGTGGACCGGCTGCAGACGGAGGCGACGTCGGCGGTGGCTGCGATCTGCAGCATAGGAGGAAGCGGCGCGTCGATGCTCTGCAGGGAGGAGAACGGCGACGGCAGCGTGACTGCGGGAAGACGCCTCTTGAAGGTGGTGGCACGTCTTCTTGTGGCGGTGAGTAGAGCGAGGGGAGAGGAGGCGGCGAGATGGTGGTGGCTAGTTGGTGGTGTTTGGTGTGTGTGCAGGGGTCTCGGTGGTGTGCTTGTGTTTTTTAGTTTTTTTTTTTATTTTTGCAAAAGAGGAGAAAACTGGGTGTAGAGTTTCCTCACAGGAGGCTTGTTTGCACGCGTTTACACTGGATGCTTGGTTTGGTTGTGGTTGATGAACATGGTTTAATATGCAAGAAGAAGGAACACAGCCTTGTGGCAGAAAGCATATGGTGAGGAAAGGCTAGAAAAGGAAAGTAAAGGTGTCTACCATTTACTCAATAATGGAACATAAAATGATGAAGCGGTTATAGTGCACATAGGTATTGAGCAGAAGAATCTGAACCAGCAAAGTAACTCATGTGCCCTTCCAGCTTCCTTTGGTTTCCAAATAAACTCAGGGTTAAAATTGTGTTTCTGCATCTTTCAAATTCCGGAAAATTCCAGCTCGTCCATAAAAATATCCGAAGTGTGAAATAAGTCTCGGATTTGGAATCCGATGCTCGATTTACCATGAATTAATTACCCAAGATTAATTCATTCGATAAATCACTGTATAAAGATTTTTACAGTCTACCCTCCTTAAAAGATTTCTTCCTCGAATATTTTGATCCTCCATTTCTTCTCTCCCACATATTATATATAAATTATACTTCGCCAGAATTTTGTTCTTTGTATAATGTTAATATTTTTATAAGTATTTTCTAGAATCTTATCTTTCTTTTATTTGTATTAAAACCTTTAACTTGTATTTTATCTATTTTTTTAAAATAATTTAATAGAAGTCAAGATTCAAGTTAATGAGAAATAATTTTTAGAATATTTTGATCCTCTAGTTCTTCTCTTCCTATTTTTATATATTACATATAAAATTTACTTATTTTTGTTAATTAAAATATTGCAATATTATATAGTGAGGTTTGTAGGTCCAAAGTGGCTAAGAGGGGGGTGAATTAGCCCTTTTTCGCTTAATCGCCGATTTGGCGTCATTAATGCCAAATCGACTTTGTATCTAAATATGGGAAGTTATGAACACACTAAAACACAATTAAGGAGAGGGTTAGAGATATTGGCACAAGGATTTATAGTGGTTTGCCACACAGGAATACCTCCACTACTCAAGGAGTCCACCTTGAGATTTCTAACCTTCACTAACCTTGGTTTTAACGGGATCAACCAATAACCTATAGTACAAGATTTTACCAAGGCTAACCTCCAACCTCTCATATCCAGAAAGCTAATCCAAGCTTTGCTCTTAGTTTCCCAGTAAGATATCCCCTATCCTACCTCACTCAATTGGTTTCTTCATAGGTTAAACCAACAAAGCTTATCTCTTACAAGTTTTTCTAAGGTGAAACTTGCAAACCTTCTCTCAAAGCTAATCCTAACTTTGCTTATCACTAATCAGCACAAAGCACTCATAAGCTTGTCTAAGAGATAACCCTCTCTCAAGATATCTTCATGAGTGACTCACTCAAGAGATTTACAAGTAATGCATATGGAAGGATCTTTGAACTCTCTCAAGCTAAGGAGGAGAGCTGCTGCTAAATTCTCACTTCTTTCTCCATTGGCAGCTCTGTTGTTCTTCATGGAGTCATCAGCATTTTATAGAGACATAATAGAATAGGCCTTTCCAAGAAATTCAAACGATTGGGTGTGTCACTCTCAGTAGACAATTGTTTCGTTTTGACTAAGACCAGAGTGGCAACGTTCAAATCTCCCTATTGTCGCTTTCATGCTTTGGTCTGAATCTTGCCATTCATCTGACAGGTCAGCCCATGTTTAGCCAAGTCCTAGGTTAGACCCAAAAGATTGATTTCATCTGATTTAGGGATCCGTTGTGATGTCTTTAATCAGGATGGTCAGACTTTAGAAATGATAAAGTACTAGGTTAAGCCAACTTTCATGAATCTGTTGTCACTGTCTGCTACCTCGAGATTTGGCATCGTTGGCGCCAAATCGTAAATGTATCCGTTTTCCAGAAAGTGGTCTGCACATGCTTAGCAGACTCCTAATTTGATACTCCTAGGTTGAACTAAATCAACATGAGCTATTATGAAAGCTTTCCAGATCTTTGAACACATTTCTACAGATTCAACATAAGCTATGTACCAGGTTTATAGAGTTAAGAAGCATCTTCAACATGTGGTCCCAAAATGCAAGATGATTAGCACATGCTGGACAGTCACCTAGGTTTGATGATCCTAGGTTTGTCAGATTTAATTCCATATGTTGTGAAACCTGCCCAGAACACTAAAAAAACATTTTCTGAGTTGAATCAAACTAGGTTTCAGTTTTATAGATCATGAGAGCATCTCTAACAATTGCCTCAAATTTGTAAGATAATCATTATGGTCCATGGTCTATGAAAGTGATATCTCAAGTATTAAACCCAATAAACTAATGCCACTAACACACATACCAACCCCACTAACTTCAAACTCCCACAATGTCACATGCATACTAAGATTTAATATATAAATCTGAAACTCAAAGTTTGTTAACATCAAAACATAGCTAAGGCATAAGGAGGATTAAGACACATGATTAAAACTAAATCAACTACTAATCGATACATAATCAAATACCTCAATTAGTGTGTTTAATCAAGATTAAGGAAAATAATTAACACAAAGCACATGCTAATCCGACCTTAGGCCAACAATCTCCCCCTTTTTGATGATGACAAACTTTGCGTGAAAAGACATAGAAAGCATAACTTTTAAAATCAGTTTTGCACTAATATTCCTCCTTAATATATGCTCCCCCTATCTAAAACATTTTTCCAATATAAGAATATCTCATAATTATGCAAGTACTTGCAATCACGCAACACTATTTCTCCCCCTTTTGACATCTCAAAAGGCAAATATGACCAAGTGTGAATTACTGAGAGAAGCCAAATTATAATAGATCAAGATTCCAAAAAAATCAACAACAAAACAGTACTAAAGCATGATCAATAGAAATGTCAACAAACAACGTTAGTCTGATTGTATCCGTTTTTTGGCATTACTCAGGCCAAATCGCAACACAAGGGGATAACTATAGTCTTGCAACAAAAAAGCATTACCACCTGGAGCGACTAGCAGGATAAACATCTTCAGAGTTATAAAATAAGATAAATCTGAAGTGAGGCTATAAGAGAATGATCAAAGTTCCTACACAAGGTGTTAATAACTCAACTAAGTGGAAATACTCACATTTTTGGCATCAATCGTGCCAAATATCAACTCAAAGTATCAATCAACAAGCATATATGAATATGTAACATCAACAATAATATAAGTAATAAATCAAAGTGTCATGAAAATGTGATGTAGTGATAGTGACTCTACAATGATTTCTGAAAGCATCAACTAAGAGCTCAAAAAAACTCATTAATTGTATATCCCCTATTTTGCATGAATAAAATCAAATTTTCCATGACATTACCATAGATAGTAAAATATGTAGCATAGTATTCATAAAAAGATATGACAATGAACATAATATGCACATAAAAAGATCCAAACAAGCAATTAAAGAAAAGTATGTATATGATATGAGAATGCATGAACCTAAAGAGCAATAGATGTGAAGGAGTCAAACCCGGTTTAATGGGCAATAGATTCTTCTTCTTGTGGAGTGGCAGCAGCTGGTGGTTGATAGTAAGAAGAATCTTTGACCTTAGCCAATAATATGTCCATGCTCTTTTTGCATTTGCATCACCCCTTCAAGTTTTCTATTAGAAACCAGCAAGTCCTCCTTCTTTCCAATGATTCTTCCATCATTATTATCATGCTTTTAAGGCCATACTGGTGAGGAGTTTCTCAATCAAGTTAAGATCAAGCCTTTCTAAAAAGTGACATATGAGTCTCAAAGCTTGCTCTTTTGTTGACTCTAAGTCTAACAAAATTCGGAAAGAATGCATAGTGTGACTTTAGGGATTTTTACTGCCAACAACAGCTCTTGATCATTGTCATTCCCTCTATTGGTCTCACTAGATGGATAGGCATCTTCAGCAAGCTTCCTCTTTTTCATCCCTTTTCTCGATTTAACAAGCGTCTACTTCTTATTATGGGAACTAAAGAAGCTTCTTCTCTAGACTTGGACTCTTCTTGCTCAATACTGAAAGATTTTCTCATACTTCAGAGTCTGAAATTGTAACAAATTTCTCTTTCATTTTCTTTGAGAAGCTTTGGTAAGAAGTCCTCCTCTTGTGACACCCTGGGGTCTATGAGGGCGAGAAGTGTACGCCGGTGCCGGGATGAGCATGGACAAGGAGCGGCTTCTGGCAGGCTTCTAGACGGAGGGGCACGGGAATGAACCGATCCATACCGAAATAGGAGAGATCCTGAGACTGTGTAGGGATGGGGCTGCACAGTTAGAGCGATTTCGAGGTTGTATAGGTATAGGACTGTACAATTGAGAGTAGCTTAAATGGTTTGATGGGTACTAACTATATCAACAAGGTGCACCTACCTTTTCGGTGCTCATTCTAGAAAAATTTCAAAGTTAAACGTGCTTGACTTGGAGCAATTCTAGGATGGGTGACCTTCTGAGAAGTTTTTCCCAGAAATGTGCGAGTGAGGACAAAGCATGTTGGAAAGGTCCCGTGTTGGTCTGTTGTGACAGTCGACAAGCCGGGACGTTACAGTTGGTAGCGGAGCTCCAGGACTCCTCTAGTACGGTGCAGGGTTCGGGGACGAACCTAGCGGAAGCTGGTGGGCCTGTGACACCCCGGGGTCTATGAGGGCGGAAAGTGTACGCCGGTGCTGGGATGAGCATGGACAAGGAGCGGCTTCTGGCAGGCTTCTAGACGGAGGGGCACGGGAATGAACCGATCCACACCGGAATAGGAGAGATCCTGAGACTGTGGGGCTGCACAGTTAGAGCGATTTCGAGGTTGTATAGGTATGGGACTGTATAATTGAGAGTAGCTTAAATGGTTTGATGGGTACTAACTATATCAACAAGGTGCACCTACCTTTTCGATGCTCATTCTAAAAAAACTCCAAAGTTAAACGTGCTTCACTTGGAGCAATTCTAGGATGGGTGACCTCCTGGGAAGTTTTTCCCGGAAACGTGCGAGTGAGGACAAAGCATGTTGGAAAGGTCCCGTGTTGGTCTGTTGTGACAGTCGACAAGCCGAGACGTTACACCTCTTTAGTCTTGTGCTTCTCTTTATTTTCCGTTTTGGCATCGTAGAAGCCAAAAGCACATTCAAACTTCTCAAGATCTGCAGCCAAGTAGCCTTTTCAGGCTCTTCAATAATTATTTTTTTCAAGATCTGGTGGTGCTTCAATAGAAAATTTTTATACTGAATTGTCTCTGATAGTAGCACTTCCGGAGTAGATTCAGTCTCATGTTGACTCGGTTTCTCTTGTGTATTTTCCTTTGAGCTTGTTCTTACGGATGAGGACTTGGTCTTTTCTTCTTGAGGGACCTTTGACTTACTTGAGCTTGGAATATGATTATTGACTGATGAAACACCCGTATTCCGAATTTACAAAAAAAGTAACTAAAATAAAAAAAAATTACCAAAATGCCCCTGAAACCCGGGATACGTAAATCAATGCCAAAAACATTATCCGTGAACCTTACTAAACTGAGATGTCATAGAAGAACAAGAATAAACCGGCTTATCAAGCCATAAATCAACCCGGAAAACAGCCGAAACAACAGCAAGTATCATTCCCGGCAACCCGCCGACAATGTAATAAAAACAAGAATGACATCTCAACAGATATCAATGCAGCGAAAGATAAAGAAAAAATAAAAACAAGAGAAGAAAATGATATGCATGTCGGCTCTATGGATCCAACCGGGAGAAGAAGCACAACTACCTGCTGGGATACCCTCGTCCGCACTCCGGGAAGGAAGAGAGAAACAGCACGCTAACTAAGGGTCTGAAAAACAACGGTGGCGATAATGTGAGTCGCCTACTCAGTGAGCAGTATAAATCTAGTTATGTAGGTGTGCAAAGCAAGCTAGAAAGGAGTGTAGAGAAACAAGCACTAGTAAGCAAACACACAATAACCAGTACTAACATCCCAACAACATATAAGCAGATAGTTTATGTATTACATCTGTTTGTGTGTTACTTTTATTATTATATTTACTATTCAGTGCCCCCTAATGTGTGCGTTGAGCTCGGTCCCGTCTTATGAGACAACCAGGCGTAAGCCCAATATAACCAGGCATATAGCCCAAATACAATCACAGAGAGATAGAGAGAGAGAAAGAGGAAGGTAGAAAGGGGGAGGTAGAAGGAGGGAGGTAGAACCGGTCATCACAGACCCATATGTTAAACCGCATATACCATGCTATCCCGCATGCAATCCCGAGGGGAATCACTTCCCGCTCGAACCAACCGGTCATCATCCCACAGTAGTATATCTTTTATTATATATTGTTCTTATTCATACATAAAAGTTCATGTGTGCCATAAGTCATGATATATCAGGGTTGTGTGAATTATAAACTTAATCAAGCATCCGGGTTTCCAACCCACAGTACTTCACACAAATCACCCAAAATCACACCATATGTTATAACTCAAAATAATTAAAAGTCATGTTCATCCGGCAAATAGTAACGTACAGGCACACAATACAGATCATGGCATGTTAGCAAACAAGGCATGCAACTCAAACAAACCAAACCAGCCAGCACATGCATACAAACATAAAAAGACTTATAAAGTCACCTCAACGACGATTATCCTGTAGAGCTTTCCCCAAGACAGATCCTCCAGCTCCCGAGGTGTTACCCGTGCCTGAATACCGGCACACACAATAATTACAAAACAATTACCACAAAACCGTGCATTTATGATACTTATATGCTCAACTGAGTAAAACCCGACCCTACTTAATAGATTATGAGGTTTTAGGGTCTAAGCCCAACAAAGGTGTTTTCTCACCTAAACTCCAACAGATCAGAACCTAAGGTTCACCAGGCTTAAGCCCATCTAAGTCCAAAATAATCTCTCGGGCCTAATGCCCACTTCCTCAAGTCCACAATAAATCCAATTATGAATTTGGGCTTAAAGCCCGTTCCTTAAAGTCCATATCTAACCAATTATGCCATTGGGCTTTAAGCCCATCCCTTAAAGTCTAAGAATTATCCAAAGGTTCATAAGGTTAGATTGTTGGGCCTGGGCCCAGTTTTTCCTAATTTCCTTTCTAAGGTCAGTCCCGAGCCCAAGAGTTCATCGGCCTAAGATTCTATCCGTGTCGGTAAGTTCCCGGCCACACACACTCACTCCCCGCACACGGTATTCCTCTAAGTCTCTCGATAATTAAATGTACATATAATGATAAATCCATCAATTTATGTACAAGTACATCCAAGACCAAAACCAGGAATAAATACCGTTTAAGGCTGAAAAAAATTTCCTATCTGCCAGGACACCGACCCGAGCCTCGCCGGAAAAATCCCGAGCTCGCCAGATTCCGGTCACAATCCCAAACAACAACCACATTCAAGTCCACAACAGTCCAGCTGATCCTTTCAACAATTAGCAAAGGGAAAAGAAAAATGAATTCTTACCCGGAAAACAACTCAGGCAGCCCGGAATCCGTCCACAGCCAACACGAGCCTCGCTGACTGATTCGACCAACAGCAACAACCCACACGAACCCGAGCGCCACCAGAACACAAACACCAAAACCCGACCAACCGAACACCCACAACAAATGCCGGCCACCACTACACACAACACCAACCACCAAAAACAAACCCAAATCGGGTTAGCACAACAACCCCAACACGAGAAGGAAAAAGAAAAGAAAAGTGCGTGCGGCTTACCGGCGAACAATGGACGCGGCGATGGCTATGTCCGTGCACACAGGCTCCTCGTTGTTAGTGTAATATGCCCAAAAGCCAATCAATGGATGTATATTTTGAGTCATGTATACACATTAAGGTTATTCCAATAAGTATCGTTTATAAGATAAACGCTTGCACATACTTATAACCCTAGAATATTTCATATTCTTAAATTGTCCCTAGTCGATTATTATTATGGATGGATTGTAATAATAAATTAAGACTAGCGTATGTTGAGAATTGCATATGTGATATGAATTCTACATACGGGTACAAGTTAGAGAACTTGTGGACTGGACCGACCCACAAAAGAACGCTACATGGAACGTTATATGTTTTGTCTATAGCGGTTCTTATAATGTATTGTCCTTAGACCTGTGATCATCAAGGTTCCCAACATGTGAGTCATATGCTTTGATATTATTCCTGGTCATCCGTAACTGGATAGACGTAAGGGTAATCATTGGGTATATGATGAGTGTATAGTGGGTTTTGTATGATCCAGAGGGGATTCGTCCAACCCATATAACGGGTATATTATCGGAGTGTTTCTTGATAGAGTAGAACCGTAAATGCATGGCCATGCTCGGATAATGATATATGATATCATTGGTATCCGTTTTACCGGTTAACTCGAGGATCAAGAAACCGAGATTAAACATATGCGAGATTGACATATTCCATGTCTCGTGTTTAATCTTGATAATGGGACGAAGGGACGATGACATGTTCCGAGGCACGTGGAATCAGTATTGATCTTGT
>JAKUCV010005200.1:0-63302 GCA_028386065.3 Turnera subulata
TACAGTGTCATGTGAGTCTAAAGTCTTCCGCTGTGCATAGTTTTTCTATTATTGGGCCATTGGGCCGGTTTTATTACTATTGATGTTGGGCCGTAGGGCCGTATTGTGGTTTATTATGATGGGCTGTCGAGCCCGAGTTTTTGTTATACACACTGTATGCTTGGGTTTATTTTGTTGGGTTGTCACAGTTCCGGCTCGGATTTACTGTGTACGGTAAATTCGGGTCGGGGCGTCTCATTTTGCTTGAAGAAAATGCCGTTGCCGTGGGGTAATCAATTCTCAAGTGGCACAAAAATACATAGCAATTATCCGACTAGTTAAATATTTTGCTTTTGAACTTTTTGACTATCGATTAGATATATATGTAACCAAGGATCGAGAACGATCCTTGCAGCCTGTTGGTCCCAAATATTAAAAAAAACTCGTTATACTTTGACTTGTTATGAGATGTTTAATTATTGATCAAGCTTAGTTGTAGAAGGTGGAGAGAGAGAGGAAAAGATAAAGCTTGGTCTTGTAGAATAAACTTGTTCTTTTTTTTGTTTGTAAAAGATGGTAAAAGTAGTTTTCATCCCGCTGTCATACCAAGCTAAAATATAAGAAGTGATTATTGGATGACAAGAGACAAAACGAATTGTTTAAAAAGAAAGAAGTTCTAACAATTACGAATGGCTGACAAATAGGCAATAACCTTTGAGGGTAAACACATAAATAGCGTGAGAAGACAAAGTCGAATAATACGACATGTGGAGGATGTCAAACAGAAAAGTAGTGCAAAAACATTACAATATATGAGCAAATGTGAAAGTGGGGACTTAAATTAGGTATATCATGGAGTCACTTTGGTCCATCACCCACCCACCAACCACGTCTATATGATACATGAGAACAAACAGCAATGGAGATGTCAGGGAAAACCCTGGATCTTCACCAAATACTTATATTGAATTTATCTATTCATTCTAGCTTGTATTTCATTGGTGACCCAACCCACCAACGAGAATTGCAGATAGTGGAGGCTTTTCAAAGTCCCACTCCTAAATATTGACACGGTTGCAGAAAAAAAGCCAAGGGTCTTTCTCTCTTTCTTGTGCCCTTTTTCTTTTATATCTAAAAAGTTGATCTTCTTCTTTTCTTTTTCATTTTTAATCGAGTCTCGTTTGTTGCCATTACCAATTCTTAGAGTTTTTGTGAGTGGGCGGCTGGGTGCATTACTATCTAGAGAGATAGGCATTATCCTCATGCGTGGGTCGTCATTTTTTATCTTTCTGGTGTAAGGAAATCTATGGGGAGATTAGATTATTGTTTTACAAGATCCGGGCAACACATGGCATAGGCTCAAATTAAAAATTTTCATTATTATTTATAGAAAAATTTATAAGGAATGCAGATAGAGTAAGAAGGAATGATTACACGCTGCAAAATTCCCACCATTTGGAGACTCACCAATCATAAGGTGCACGACCCAGATTGAATGTGAAACCCAAAAAAAAAATTATTGGCAACAAAATTCAATTCTAAACTAGTTACATAAGGTAAAACACTTACCAAGAAACCCTTTTTAATTCCTCTTTATCATTAGCATATAGCATCTCGGCTAATTAGCCAAGTGCTTGATTATTCTTCTATTAATAAACATCCTATCTAGATATATAAAACCCTGGATTCTGTTAACTCGAACTTTATACACCGAGGCAACGCACCCGTTGCTGTATTTGGCACACAATTACTCTTACAAACCAGGAGTTGGTAAGATATAATTACTATACTAAGGTCATTATCATTTTGTACTATGTATATAACTGAGAAGATAGTCCCACAGAAATGTGACTGATCGTGTTCATACACATATATGATATATATATATCCCTACACGATTGTTGTGGTCACATATTAGGCATGCATAGGATGTGTCATTAAGAGTAAAAAAAAAACATTCACCAACCATCTTACAACAATACATAACGTGGCCAGTTGTGGGTTCAAATAATCAAGAAGATATGATTTTTTTTAAGGGTAGGCACACAACAGTATATTGTTCTTTTTCAGTATCAGCTGAGGACATCCTTGTCATAACGGGGTAGGTAAGCAGAATTTGTCACTCTATCCAAACCGACTTGTTTCAATTGTCTTTGGGGTCAGACCACTTGGGTCTACTTTGGTTGAATTGGGAGAATTCTTTTTTCTCTTTTTTTATGACAGAATTGGAAGAAATCAAATGGAGACATTTAATTTATTAGGTCAATCACATCTACATATTAGTTGTTTGGCCTAAAGAACGACAAAAGGGAGTCCAGAAGTCACACCTTGCTCGGTTTTCTAATTTTGCAATCTAACTTATGTGGACAGGATTGATTAAATCAATGTCCATCTTCACTCCCTTCAATTGTAGGGTATAGAGCTAGCTAGGACTTGAATTTTTTTTGAGTTTCTAATTTTTCTTTTGAAAATTAGAACTATTGTTTTTCCAGTTCACACGTACTCATTCCGTCATGCTTTTGTCAATAGGTGATTCTATTACATCACTAAATGAGCCATATTCCCTTTCTTCTTTGTCGAAAATTAAATGAGCCATATTCGATATGATCCTTACACTTAATTATGATGCTCGCATTACACAAGTCATGACGGAGCAAATTGTATACCCAGATCTAGAATTTCAATACAGGTTTTCATGTATACAAATGTCGGAAACTGTAGCTAGGTTAATTATACTATGCTCTTTGTAAACCTATCTAAAGAAAATGAGGTAAATTTTCATGAGTTTCCACATGTACATCATTCCAATAAAATTGCAACCAAAAAATAAGAAAATTTACTAATCTATCGAGCATCTCATGAAAATCTGAACACACGCATTATATTATACAGAGTCTTGCGTAAAGTTAGTGCGAGCCTTATAAGTGATCTAATGATTATGTCTGTGACCAAAATATCAGTAGAAAGGAACAGTTAATTGGCAAGTCATTTTTTTTTCTTCAATACCATGTAGTTGTTAGTATAATTATTAGATTGCATATGTCACCGAAAATTCACGTAGAAACATGTTCTTAATGGCCGGACGACGTCAATCGACACTACAAAAGACCGCACTAAGATATCAAATTTCTCTGGTGATATGATGATCATGTCATAAAAAGAACTGAAACACAGAGCAATATATATGTCGCATCATCTCTGTTCCCATCGATGTGGAAATTAATGTTTGGACGTAACTTAATCAATCAATTTATTGGAAAGATCCAGTACAAACATGAAATGCCAAACATTTTGGGTTGATCCACACAATCTTTCAATATGATTATAAGGGATATATACAGAACTTTATACACTTGGCTTTCTTTTAAGAGGATCATCGAATCTTATCTGGTTGTAGGATACCTTCCTCTTTTCTACGAAAATATTTCTCACTTATACCAGCAGAACAGTAAGTTATTTATAATCCACTGAATTATAACAAACAATTGCATTCAAAGCAAATTGTTTAATAAGAAATGGCGCAGAGGTATCTATTCTTGGGTGAGAGAATGTATTTGCGGACGAAATTATACCCAAAAAAAACTTTAAATTTGAAAGCTATGCTTCGGCATTATCGCAACATTTTCAATTCTTCACCTACTTTTACAGATTTGTCAATACAGGCAGTAGAGGCAACAAATACAAGATTTACACCTTTTCAGTTACTAGAATTAAATTAAATGTTCATGTATTACTTACTCTCCAAGATTATAAATATGCTCCTACGTACCCTCTTGATTAAAATCATGACTACCAAGAATTTAAAGAGATCCTTCATCTTTCAGGTCCACTAATTTTTGCAAGGAATTGATATTAGACTTGTCCCACGGCATATCATATCACAAACCATTTTCCTCCTCTCAAATTTTCAACTTTATCACTTGGAAAATAGAGAGATTGAAATTAATCCACACATTTTCATGAGCTCAAGTCTAGAAGAGAGGAGCCACACAATTTGTACAGTGCCTATCAAATCGGCTGTTGCGATCAAAGATTAAAGAGTCCTAAAACTATAAAACATACCGTATAATTATATATACGTGAGTATGGAACTTTGGTTTTTATATTTTAAGTCTCCATCAAGAAGAGAACAAATTGAAGATAGTGCATACAAACCAGACACAGGGTACTTCCAAATCCTGGTTGTTGAGATCTTTTGACTTAATGGGTCAAATGGGCCCTCAGTTCTTTTTCCAGGAACTATTGAAAACTGTCTCTCCATTCTCAGCGGGGAACATACTTTTCTTACAAATGGAGCAAGTGCAACTACTTGGTAACACTGCAAAAACTACATGCCGCCATGCGGGGCTTGCTTGAAAGTTTAATAAGTAATAAAATATCATAATTTATACCGAAAAAAAATTTGAAGGAAGGGCTTAAGAGTATTAAAGATTTTGCACTCTTGAAAAAACTAAAAAGAATTAGTTTTTTTTTTGTGTGTGGAAACAACTTTATGATCCTATCCAATAAATAAAACTATATGAAGAAGAAAACGTTATTTAATTATTTCTGATATTCTTACTTTGTTGACACTTTTGCATGGGTTGCTAGCTGAATCTAGCTAAAGGGTGAAGTCAGTAGTCACCAACCCAATTCATTCTCTCCTTTTCTTCCAATCAGAAAGAAACTTCAACTCAATTTATTCAAAAACCTAAAAGAGTCGGTTATATTTTTTATGTGAAAATTTTAAAAAAAAAGAAGCACAAGACCCAAAAAGAGGCAAAGACTTGCGTTGGAAATCCCACTAATTACAATCTGGCTATATATGATTCGTCCATAGTTTTTTTTTTTATTTTTTGTTCAAAATGTGTCCATTGTTATTACGAAAGAAAAAACAAGAGATTGTTAGAAGAGGTGGAGCGCGTGATAGCGCGTGAGATTCTCTCTTGTCCTAATAGTTATTACAGCGAGTATTCGGTTAGACTTTTTCACAAACACTTGGTGGCAACAAGAGTATGACGACAGGGGATCCTCCATCCCTTATGGAAGAGGGGGAGAATGCTAAAAGTGACGATGATCTTGGTCATAGTCACAAGAAGGTGAGGCTGGGCACTGGTTTGAGCGGGCGTGGAGGGAGCTCTGTACCTGGGATAGGGGTTGGAGTGGAAAGCTCTGAAACCTCGAAGAGGAAAAACTCCTTCAAAGCGATGCTGCTGGGGTCTGCTGTGCCGGACACGGCGATGGAGGAACAACCTGAGTTACCTGAGTATGATGAGTACGACTATGTAGTCTCTGACTCGGAGGATGAAGTTGAAGATCCAGAGTGCCCTTCTGTTCGATTCTCAGCAGCCGAAAAGCGCCACATGTATGGTCGCTGGAAGCATGCTCTGATTGTGAAGGTGCTGGGTAAGAGAGTTGGGTATAGGTTTCTGCAAAACCGACTGAACTCACTTTGGTCTACCCGTCGTCCCTATACACTCGCAGCTATGGGTAATGACTTCTTTCTTGTGAACATGGCCTGTGTGGAGGACTATAACACTGTACTCGCTGGCGGACCATGGACAGTGGCAGACCATTACCTTACGGTAAGGAAGTGGCACCCTGGGTTCGATCCATTTGAGGCGTCAATTGAGAGGGTTGCTGCTTGGGTCCATATACCTTACCTTGGTATGGAATTCTATGAGGACAAGGCGCTGCATCGGATTGGAAATAAACTAGGGAGAACCTTGAGGATTGATCGAGCCACTCTTGCTGGAGAGCGCACTGAGTTCGCCAAAGTCTGTGTTGAAGTCGATTTGACTAAGCCCCTCGTGACCAAATTTCGTAATGGAAGGAAGGTCTGGAGGGTCGAATATGAGGGATTACACTTGATCTGTTTTGGATGCGGACTGTATGGGCATAAGGCAGAGGAGTGTCCTAATATGGAGGCTAAAGATGAAGGGTCCCATGAAGAGTTCTAGGAACCACAGCCAGTGAAACCATGCTATTACCAAGGAGCGGCTATCCCTCGCGCCAGGCCTGAGGTCTTCGAATCACGCGGGCAGTGGATGCTGGTGCAGAAGAGAGTTAGAAATAAGAAAGTTTCTGAGACTGCTCAATTGCAGAGGGGTGGAAAGGCAATCGAGAGTGGTAAATCACGATTTGCTGTACTTGCTGATGCAGATACTGAGAACGAGAAAATAGTGAGGGAGAAGCCTGATGTGCCTGTGGAAATCTTAATGCGACCTGATTTGGGTAGGAAAGTGTTTGATGATATGAAGAAAGACAAGGAGAATGCAACCCAGACAAACGACAATGTGGCTGTTGGGACTAAGGGAGGGGTGAATATGGTGGAGGGTCGTGGGGTGATGGACCTGGGAGGATCCAACGCAATGACTGCAAAAGACAAACACAAACTCCCGTTGAAGGACATTACTAACAGGACTCGAGGCACTCAAGGAAGCACTTCACAGCAACCAAAAATGAAAAGTGATACCGGCCTGATGGATGTTCAACAGCAGGTTGCGGATCAGTGCTCCAATTTGGGGATTGTTAGTGCTGGCAGACCACCTGATCCTGATGATTTGCTGGAGACCGAGAGTGCGGATACTATGGTAGCTGAATGTGTCATTCTTAGTGATGAAGGCGAAACAGAGAAACAGGCAAGTACTACTCCTGATTCTACTGCTCTTAGAATTGATTGAGTTCTGCATTTTGCTCATTTAAATGATAGATAGAGTTTTATATTGGAACTGCCGTGGAGCTCGGAGTAAAAGACTCCACAGCATCTTGAATGACTTAATTCGAATTCATAACCCTGAGTTGATAGTTCTTGCTGAACCCAAAATTAGTGGGGATTCTGCTGATAGAGTGGTGAGGAGGTTAGGTTTGGAATGGATTGCCCGTGTTGATGCATGTGGATTCTCGGGAGGATTATGGATCCTTAGGCGGAGAAATGTAGAGGACTTTGGTGCTGGAAACTACTTCACAGCTCATTCATGCCCAAATCTCAGAAAAAGATGGTGTTGTTTGGCATTTAACAATGGTGTATGTCAACCCTAACCCAAGCCAAAAAGAGCAGTTTTGGAGGGATTTAATTCGAGTAAGTGGGGATATTGACAGTCCTTGGGCGGTCATGGGAGACTTCAATGATATCATGCTGTCGGAGGAGAAGAAAGGAGGGCTGCCTGCAGATATTAGCCGGTGTCAATGGTTCAACGATAGGTTGGAGGAATGTAATCTGTTCGATGCAGGGGCTGTTGGCCCTAAGTTCACGTGGCGAGGTCCAAAGAGAGCTGGTCTTGATAGAATATATGAAAGATTGGATAGGGTGGTTTGTAACGCGCAGTGGAGCTTACTCTTTACGGAAGCAGTGATTCGAAACCTACCAAGAATAAAGTCGGATCATCACCCGATTTTGCTAGATGTTCAAGTGGGTACTGGTGCTGCCTCAAAGATCAAACCATTTAGGTTTTTAGCTGCGTGGCTACAACATGAGCACTTTCAGGAGGTATTGAAAACTGGTTGGAGAAGGAATACTCATTTAGCTGAGGCCCTTGCTACGCTGCAGGATTCACTATGCAAATGGAACAATGAAGTCTTTGGCAATATCTTTTACAGGAAAAGAGGTCTTCTGGCTAGATTAAATGATGTTCAAAAGGCCCTTGCCACCCGTCCTAACTCGCATTTATACAATTTAGAAGAGGAGCTGTCCATTGAGTATCATAAAACATTGGCCCAGGAAGAGATTCTATGGCATCAAAAGTCAAGAGTACGATGGTTGCTCGAGGGAGATAGAAATACTAGATTCTATCATCTTTCGACAATCATACGTAGGAGAAGGAACAGAATTGAGGCACTGAAAGATAATTTAGGCGAATGGATATGGAATGCCCAGGAGATACAACAACATGCTGTGACCTTTTTCAAAGACTTATATACCAGCGAAATGGCAACCCCAGCTAGACTTGTCACTCAATCACAATTTCCTGCCCTTACACCAGAAGACGAGGCGATGTTGAATATGTAGATTACTGATGAGCTTATCTATCATGCGGTTAAAGACATGGGACCATTGAAGGCCCCAGGTCCAGATGGGTATCCGGCCCTTTTCTATCAGTCCCAGTGGCAGTTTGTGGGTGCGGATGTTATTGCATTTGTCCGAAATTTTTTGAATGGCCAGGAGGATCTGCAGAAAGTGAATACAACCTTCCTTGTACTTATTCCCAAGGTTCCTATACCTGACAGTATTCGGCAGTTTAGGCCTATTAGCTTATGCAATGTAAGCTACAAAATTGTTTCTAAAGTGCTGGTGAATCTAGTGAAACCAATTTTGCCCTCCATAATTAGTGAGAATCAAAGCAGTTTTGTGGCCGGAAGACAGATTGTGGATAATATCATCATTGCCCAAGAAATTATGCACTCATTCAAAGGGAAAAAGAAGGCTAGAAAGTATATGTCTCTGAAGATTGATCTCGAAAAAGCGTATGACAGACTGAATTGGGACTTTGTGGAGACTACATTGTATGAAACTGGACTACCAAGGAGGGTGTGTGAGTTGATTATGGTATGCGTCCGCAGTCCATCTTTCCAACTGTTATGGAACGGATCAACATCCGAGGCCTTCCAAGCATCTAGGGGACTACGACAAGGAGATCCATTGTCGCCCTATATTTTTGTGATGTGCATGGAAAAATTTTCACATATTATCTCAGATGTCGTGCAGGAAGGAGAATGGGTGCCCTTTCAATTCAGACCCGATGGCCCGAAGATTTCACATTTACTCTTTGCAGATGATCTCCTGCTTTTTGCGGAAGCAACAACAAAGCAAGTACGAGTTATTCAAAGCTGTCTACAGAAGTTTTGTGAGGCTTCTGGTCAGAAGGTGAGCCTTGAGAAATCACGGATCCTCTTTTCTGAGAATGTGAAGACTATAGAGAGGCGCAAATGGGCTGCAGCGTGTGGATTCACTCTCACAAGAGACTTTGGAAAGTACCTAGGGGTTCCACTTCTTCATGGTCGGGTTACTAAAGCTACATATGGGAGTGTGGTGGAGCGAGTACAGCAAAATCTGACTAAATGGAAGGTAACAAATCTGTCCTTTTCCGGAAGAATTACATTGTGTCAGTCAGTCCTTAATGCTGTGCCATGCTACACGATACAAAGTACTTGCTTGCCGTCAGGAATCTGTGATGAGATTGACAAACTATGCCGAAGGTTTATATGGGGTGGAGATGAAAACCGAAGCAAGATTCATTTAGTGAAATGGGAAGTGGTCTGTCAACCTAAGAATGTTGGAGGCCTAGGAATCAAGAACATGAGAAGCAATAATGAAGCCTTTTTGCTGAAACTCATATGGACTATGATCACTAATCATAGGAAATTGTGGGTTCAGGTGATGATGGCTAAGTATTGGAAGGAAGTTGATGGCGAATGGTGCATGAAGGACAGCAAGATTGCCTCGCATTTGTGGAGGAGTTTGCGTGGGTTGTGGGAGAAATTTGAGGGGGGGCTAAAATGGGTTGTCTCCAATGGCCATGAGGTTGAGTTTTGGCGAGACTTGTGGGTAGAAGATCACGGTTACCTTTTGGATGACCTTGATAACCAGATTGATGAAGTGGAAGGGAACAAAAAAGTGATTGAGTTTGTAAGGGAAGATGGATTATGGGCTGTGGAAAAATTGAGCCAGTTTCTGCCGGAGGAAGTGATCCAGAAGATCCTTGCTATGTGTCCACCTTGCTTGGAGGATCCCCAAGATTTTGTAGTTTGGGCTAATGGGAAAAATGGCCTATTCTCAGTGGGAGCTGCCTACAAGTACTTGAATGCAAGCAGATGGGGGGTAGAATGCAGAGTGTGGAAGGAAATATGGAATTGGAAGGGCCCTCAAAGAATTCGCTCCTTCTTGTGGCTTGTTGCGCATGATAGGCTGCTGACTAACTTGCAAAGGCAAAAGAGGGGATTGGCTAACTCGGACCTTTGCCCATGGTGTGGAATTGGTAGCGAGAGTGTGATTCATGTGCTAAGAGATTGTGTGGAGGCGAAACTAGTGTGGACAGATTTTTTACAGGAGTTTGGTGTGTCTGATTTGTTATTTATTGGAGATTTGTGTGCTTGGCTAGATAGTAATCTTATTAAGGGAATGGGAGTTGATAAAAAGGACGACTGGCAGGTGGTGTTTGGTGTGGTATGTTGGTTTATTTGGAAACGTAGAAACAATAGGGTTTTTGCCCCAGGTAACTCGATGCCTATTGATGTGTGTTTAAGAGCCTGCAGGCTCTTCATTAAGGATTTGAAGGCTTGTTATAGCCGTGACAATGTTGGCAGGCAGTGTAGAGAGGAGAAGATCATTCTCTAGAAAAAGCCAAAGATGGGGTGGGTGAAATTAAACACAGATGGTGCGAGCAAAGGAAACCCAAGTCACGCTGGGATGGGTGGGATAGTCAGAGACTCAGATGGTGCATTCTTAGGTGCTTTTGCAGGAGGAGTGGGGTGGTGTAATGCATTGACAGCGGAGCTATGGGCTGCTAAAACTGGATTGGAATTGGCATGGGAGCTCGGGATGAGACAAGTGGAACTAGAATTGGACTCTTCTACTGCAGTTTCCTTGATCTTACAGACCCCAACTTATACTACTACTATGAGCATTCTGTGTAAGAAGATCAAGGAACTTTTGGACCGCGATTGGAGTGTGGAGGTGATGCATACCTATCGAGAAGCCAACTCATGTGCCGATTTCTATGCTAATAAGGGCATAGGGATGATGGGATATACCGAAAGGTATAGAGTCCCCTGTAGTCACATTAGATCGCTTTTGTTTAAGGATATTATAGGAGCTAATGACTCCAGATTTGTAACTATTGAGTGTATGTAATGAATGGCGCTAAGCCCTGTTTTCACCAAAAAAAAAAAAACAAGAGAGGACATGATTAGATATTGTATTAGAAAAGACAAATGCAAATCGTTCAAAAGAACGATGCTGGTTAGTCGATCTGGAATTATCGAAAACTTTGTCGAAAAGCAAAGATGGCAAGTTATGGACAGACACACAAGACATTTTTACTTGTCTTGAGCAAAAACGGCAATCAGAAAGGTTATGGTTGAATGAATCAACCGGATCTTTGCTTCGAATGACAAGATAACCATGATTAGACGTATATAAACAATAATCGGATCCTGATTAATCGGGCAAAACCCCAAGTGATCTACTACATGGAAACCAAACCACACGACCATAAAACCCATTCCGGCACAAACCCATTATGCTTAAAAGCAAAAGCTCGCTCCACATCCTGAACCCCAGGGATTAAAAGAGCCCATGTAATGTAAGACACTGTTCACCTCTGTGACGAATTGAGAAAGCCCAACCTTGTATCAAAAAGGTTCGAAAAAAATATAAAGCCCAACAAACCTTCATCGAGCATTGTCAGACACGGTCCCGCCCAGAAAATTTGTCCTCCTCGTGTGTATGATAGAAAATACAAGTATCTTTGCTCTTTCATAGGGCTCTACTAAAAATAAAAAAAATTATCTAAACTCTATATTTTATTACTATATATTCACTAGGATGGATTTTACGCCTTCTTCTTGGATAAAATAAAATAAATGGTGTAATAAAAAAGGAAATAAAAAAGGAAAAAGGAGACTACTACTTTGTAGTGTACGATGGGGTCAAGAATGATTACTAAGCCCAGCCTGAAAGGTTCTTACAACACTTTTGGACTATTTCCGTCCTCTTAAAACAAGGCCCACGAAATATTAAGTAACACCACTTTATGAGATGTAAATCACCAAAGATCCTCACGTTCATCATCATTAGTTCAGTCGTTATTATTCCTCCCTTTTCCCCTTATGGGTGGTGCATTGATAATTCATACCTTAAGTTCAGACTTTAGGTAACAAAGCACATAAAACGATGCCACTGATGTTTGAAATGGAAGAGCAACTATAATGGAACTAACCAATGTTGATTAGTCCCAGTGGTAAGCGAGTTGATTCCACTTAGGCGGAGTGTTTCAAATTCGAGTACTAGTATACATAAAAAAACCTCATGCAGCTCCAGATACCTGATGAAAAACCAAAAAAAATTATAACCCAACTATGTTTTGCTACCTCACCTCCTCCTAGCTATATACTAGGAAGAGGGCATACCTTTCTCTTGCAGGGATTCGTTTTAAGCCTTTAACTTGTAAATAGATAGTATTAATCTGAATCTGAATAGTCTATAGTCCAATCTATACCAATGGATCTTAACAGAAAGCAAAAAAAAAAAACAATAAAGTTACTGCTGTATTAAAAGAAAAAAAAAAGTTGATGAAGTTGAGAAGGACAATGGTACAGGTTCTCACGTTCTCACAATGTCGTGGTCGCTATGTAAGAAATGAAGAAGAAAATAATTGAAGCGTAAAAGTGGAAGTTTGTAGAGAGTGACTAAAGAGAGAAGAAAAGAAACTACAACACATCAAAAGAAAGTAGAAACCATGCCAGTGATGATTCTTCTATAAAAGAAATGTCTTGTGTGTCCATAACATGCCATCATTGCTGCTCCTTATCACTTTATTGTTTTTCCCTGTTAACAATCCATCAAAAGGCAAAGAAAATAAAAGGGTTTTCTTTATGCTAAGTTTCTAAACTAGACGTACTTATCAAGCAAAGCAGAATTGAACGTCAGTTAGTCCCTAGCTAGCTAGTTCAGTAGTAGCAAAACTGAGTGTCAAATATATTTCGATGACCATTTCACCTCATCATCACTCCATGCCTGAACACCCCATTGATTTCCGTGCCCCGCCACCTTCTCCGATTGCCTCTGGCCGGCGATCCACGGTGACCAATGATGATGTACTTACTGAGTTTCTTGAACACTCTCTGCGAGTTCCCAACTTGGTTTTGCCCGACAAGGTCTTCCCAAGACAAAAGGTTGTGGAGACACCTCCTAGAATTGATTTCCAGTCGTTGAAATCCCAGGAAAGTGATTCGTTGTCCAAGGCTTTGGATTCCATGAGCAGGCTGGGGTGCTTCCAACTTGTTAGCCATGGAATTCCAGGGGATTTGATGAGGTTAGTTCTGGCCATGGCTGCAGGAATATTTAGTGTGGCGCCAGAGAAAAAAGCTGCAGTGACAAGGTCCACGGAGAGACGGCTTGGGTATGAGCTTGAGGAGTTGCATGGTGAGGAAGAGAGTCATGAAATGAGTGAAGAGTTTGTGTGGTGCAGAGATAAGGGTTTGAAGTTGGATATGGAGGGAATATGGCCAACTGGATACTCAAACTTCAGGTAAGATCAGTCGCCTGGTAGATTAGTGTTTGTTTGTATAGGTACTTGATTAGTTGGTTTTTATTAGACTCTAGGTACTTTATTAATGCTAGATCAAGTTAAGGGTAGTGGAAGTATATATATATACGCAACAATATCTCATGCCTAGATGTTGTTCATATATGTGCAGTGAGAAAATGGAAATGCTGCAACTTGAGGTGGAGAATGTGGCAGAGCAAATTCTACGAGTTCTATGGGAGAATTGTCCCAAAAAATCACTGTCCTTAAATGATATAATGGAAGGGCAAGACATAGTTGGATCAGTGTGTTATGTTACAAATCATAAGCGTAGCATTCTGTCTGATGAAAGCAGGAGTTCATCCTTAGGATATGATGTGATAAAAATGCTGATAAGGGGAACCGATTATTCCCATGCCTTGTGCTTCCATATATGTGATGGGTCATCAGAGTTTCACGTCTACTCTAAGAAAGGATGGGTGTCATTCTCCCCAGACAAAGATGCACTGCTTGTTACAGTTGGTGATCAAGCACAGGTATTGGTTTGGTAGTTCGCTTTTAGCTAGGTTTAGTTAGTAGTAACTAACTAATCCCGGTTGCTTACAGTAACATAAATGAGTTCTAATCTTCATGCATTGCACAATCTGTCTTTAATTATGATCCTTTCCCTGTAGATATGTTACAGTAGGCTTTTCCTGTTTAGCCTTCCTAAATCACCTCAAAATTTTATGGTGATTGCATGATAACAAAAGTTTATGCCTTCTTTACAGCTGTAAAAGAGATGATATGCTGATGTAAAAACCTAAACAATTGACATCTTTTTCATTACTTTGGGCTATTATTATCCCTTTGTAATCAGATGACAGCTAATTGGATTGAGCACACTAATCATAGCCTGAGATATCATATTTTAAACAAAGTTTAGAGAGAAATAAAGACGAATTAATTGCACTAATGTGGCATGCTTGTGTTCTTTTTTTTTTTTTTTTCAAGGTAAGAGACATGCTTGTATTCTTAACAATTACTAATGTTATATGACTCAGGTTTTAAGTGGTGGTCATTACAAGCATGTGCTGGGAAGACCCATCTTCAGGGGTGAAAAAGAGGACTGCATCTCAATGGCATTTCTGTATTCTCCTCCACGCAACACCACTGCCATCAATGCAGAATCCAACAAAGGAAAGGCTATTTCCCTTAGACAACAAGCAGTGATAGCTATGATTTTGACAATAATATACCGGCTGTTGCTCTATGTTTGCAAAGAGTTTTGATGTCCTTGTAACTATTTACCACCTTGTAAGAACAATAAATTTGTACAAGCATAGCATCAATGAACTCGTCTTTTGCTTCTGATCAGAGGACATCAATCATCATGTAAGAGTAAAAGACATGCGGAAATACATGAAGGAACAACATTTTTGGTCGAGAGGGAACAGATTAAGAGATGGAGTTTGAGATTGATCCATATTATGTGATACATCCACGATAAACTGGCAGCAAATAATAATCTGTGGGGCAGAGGATTCAGGGAATTGCAGAAGGGGAGCTAAAACGGGAATCAAATCAAGTCCTTTCGCTTTCAAATGTTCTTATGGTCATCCATTTGGCCCTTATATAATCAGTTTATATAAACTTATTCAAACAGTTAGCCTCTTAGCCAGACATCTAACCCCTGGTGGAGAAGTTTCTGATGTATACCATATTGCTTTTCTTTTTCTTGTATGATATTTGGTACATACCAAGAGAGCTTTAATATTCTGTGTAAGTGTGGCTGGATTAGAGTTAAACCAGTGTGAGCGAGGATGGCCATAGCTGTGTTCCATGACTATCTACGCTTTCCTCCCAGTGCTCTAGACGTTTGGAGTGTTTTCAACTCCATAATCATAAACAGTACAAGGGAAGCCTAAGGAAAATTGAGAAGGTAAGATCAACTATAAGCACGGAAACAACTATTTCCTACTTGGAACATTGTCAACTTCTATATTTGCGTCAACGGAAGAGAGAGAACAAGAAAAGAGTAAACAAAAGCTACTTTAACTCAACTGGTAAAGTACCCAATAATAGTTGAATTGAAACTGTACAAAATTAGGCAGAGATACCCATCATCGATTGACTAATACACAATGGGAAGCGAAATTTCACTCGTTTGCACGAGCCAAAACAGAACGGCATGGACGGCGTGCTTCTACACTTCTGGTTAAAATTGAGAAGACCTATGTACTCTTCAAAATTTCTCTAAGCCTATATATTGTCACCTTAAAGAACCAATTTGTCTATTTCCAACAGGATAGCTACAGGTTTTGGGGAGACCAGTTGCCGCAATGATACTATGGAAGATTGGCGATGCAGGTCAGGAGACTGTTCGTCCATAACAAACAGATGCAATATATAAATTTTTTGCCCACTTCTCCTGTAAATGACCAAAACAAAGTTAGATAACAGAACAAGAAAACCAGATCAGGAGAAAAGCTAAACAAGTGGATACAAATATGCAATATGACAGGAGAACATGCTACCTTGACATGTGTACTGGGGAAATTACTGGTTCGAAGTGTCTCCTGTGTTTCATCCGGGTTCCTCTTTCTTGGCACACTGAGAACAAACGCTGCCTGGTCCGCAGTTGCAGCAATTGCTGTGATACGATATCCAGCATCCCACCGGCGATGTATGCCTTCGCTAGGATAAAGGAAATCAAGTTCAACAACCTGAATGAATAAAGAGAATCAGTAAATCTATCCAAGGCCTTTTTCACCAAAAATCTGCGTAGGAAGAACATGTCCAAAGTCAGAGGTGACCTGGCGTGCAAACCCTGCACCACGGGACATTACGATTGCCCATTTACTTCCTGATGTGGCCATTGAAGTAACATGGAAACCCTCCTTCCATTTTTTGTTGATCCATTTAAAGGGAAATGAATCACTAACTTTGTAAGATTGCTGCAAATAACCAGTTCCTGGACTCAAAAAGAAAAAAAAAAGAAAGAAAGAAAGAAATCAGTTGACAAAATTTGCAATAACAGCGCATAGAACAATACCATGAAGAACATATCAGACTGACCTTTAGACATTACAACTAATGAGTTACCATTGGCAGCTCCAGCTACGGCACTGATATAATAGTTCTTTTCCCAGTGGTCCATTATAAATTGCTTCACAAACAGTGAAACAAAGGTCAATTACACAGTTACAACATATAAATTAGACATACATATGGCACTCTAAAATGAATTGCTAAATAACGGTAATCAGATAGATCAGATATATGTAGATTTACCTTGTGAAGAAATTCAGGTGAAAGTTCAAAGACTTGTGCATGGAAATTAGCACCAGCATCCATAATCAACGCCCAAACATTTTGACATGCAGCTATACAGCTAATAAATAAGCCATCCTCATATCCTTTTTCAATGTGCTGGCCAAGTCTTGCATCAGATACATTATAGTGATACCTACAAAATCGTGTTAACACAAATCTCAATCCAATGCATAGGTTATAAACGATCTGATCACTCTAAGGTTGTGATACCAAAGAAGACACAGAAATTGGTACTAGATACAGTAACTTACTGCTCCTGCCACATTATAATTTCCATTCTTGCAAGGACAAAAGAAAACTTTTTGCTGATTATGAGGTAATACAGCATTATCCCAGGATGCAAGTACAATGTTCTATAGCAGTAGTGAAGAAAGCCCAATGAGTAACAGTAATTAGATAATAGAAAAACCATGTTAAAGGCCTAACAATCTGTCAGAAGACAGTTCCAGCACTTGGAGGCTGTGAAGAAGTCTCTTTTCCTCCCTACACATGCTCAGAAGCACTTGAAAACCTCAACTAGCTACATGGAACATTATGGGTCTAAAACTGGAAACATTCGGATTGTCTCTCTCATAATTTTCCTTTCACGATCTTTAGATGAAGGTAAAACTCCCATTGTGCACTGTTTCACTCTGTTTGGAAAAAGAGCATAGCTCATGCAAGTACAGATATAGAAAGCTTTGGGAAAAGATAGACCAAAACCCAACTGGGTTGAAGGAATAAGGTTCATACATATAGACTAAACGATTAATTTGAAGTCCACTTAAATGGAGGAAACAGATTAGAGAAACCCCAACTTGTTTGAGGTTGATTTAGTTGAATTTCGGGGCTCAATCACTGACGACTTTCAAAAACTTAAACTGATTACAGAAAGATTTACCATATCTTTGCTATTTCAATTTGAAGGATACTTTATTCCCTTTCATAAAGTTTTTTATACTAAGGAGGAGTATCCCAATGGTAGTACCCATAATTCAGTTCGAAAGAGCATTTTTTGTTAGCAGAAAAGAGTAATGACTTTAACATAGTTAATACCTCTGTTTCATAGGTCTATGAGCAGTATACACACTAACCCACTGCATAGCTGGCATGCCCATACGAACTTTCTTCTTTGGTTGCTCATCTTCCTCTTCTGTTGTTAATCGGACTCTCTTATGACCAACTTGAGAAACAAGCTTCACATGTTGAAAAGTTCAAAAAATCTTAGAATAGATCGATAAATAATAAGAATACTCAAATCCAAGAAAGAGAGACCAAAATCACACACCTTCTGAGCAGCTTCTGTATTAATTGGTCTCACATCTGGATTAGGACCAACAATAGCATCAAAGAGGGAAATGCATTTTGCATAGTTGGGCTCTTCATCAAATTTTAAGTTAACCACATATTCAACAAACCGTCGGAAATGTGGTGGACAGAAGCCACAGAGGGCGTCTGGGGATGTTTCCATTTTTTTCTTGCAAACAAGAAAGCCTTTATTCTCTCCCTAAGAAAATTAAGAAGACGAAAACCAAAACAAGGAAGATATTTTTGCTCAAGTCAAGGTTATAGAAAGGGACAAGGCAGGACAGAGAACAAATTTTAATCAACAAGACCAACCTGGAAACCTTGCCAAGGCAAACGACCACGGAGCAGGAAAATGAGAGTATAAGCAAGAGATTCTAAATCATCCCTCCTGGTACAAGTTCTCCCTAAATGGGCATGCACACTAGCATAACGTACTGTCCCCCTGTCATAAGAAAATAATCGTGAGCCTAGGACCAGTAAATTCTTATGAAGTAACAGAAGAACAACACATAATAAGAATTTAAGAAGATATTTTAACACCAACAACCATGGAATCCAGAATCAAACCTGAAGACATCTGGTCGTTGGTCATATGGAACATGCCGACCATTTGAACTTTCTTTCCATCTGGTAGCTGATTCCGAAAGCAATTAAAGAAGAAATGGTCAATGATGGAAGAGTATAGATTTCTAATATCATCCCAAAAAAAAAGAAAATACAGTTTAAGACAAAATAAGAGCTACCGTTCTGCAGTTACCTAATCCAAGATCAACAAGGAATAATTTTTTCTCTTCGGGTGTTCCTGGAGGACCAAGCAGAAAATTCTCAGGCTTTACATCTCCATGGACATAACTGCAGATTCAAAGTTTGATCTAGTTTGAGATTCCTTCCCTTTTCCATTAATGATAAAGAGAACAAATCACTCTAATACGATCACAAACAAATGGAAGAGTGGATGCACACGTAATATCCATCCACACAGAAGATGGAACGAAAAGAGTTTCTTCTCAGCACCACACATGTGAGGTGGGGAATATGGACGAGGGGAAAAAAGTAGGAGTGCAGGTGAAGGAACATACCCCTTAGAATGGATTTCCTGAAGTATGGATAATGCTTCAATGGCAATGCATGCAACCATTTCAATGGACATTCTGCATTCAATAAAATAATTAGTTGAATCCATAATAAGAAAAAAAGAAAACAGAGAACGAAGAAGTAGAGAAGATAAAAAACTAACGGGTGAGAGCCACTATTCCAAACATCCCACAAACTCGGCCCCAATATATCCATAACCTACATCATGAAGATTCACCATTTAAAGAAGTTCAAAACCTGGACATGATACAGCAATAGAATAGCACCGGACAAGAACGAAATGCCAAAGACTGCGTACCATGATATAATAGTCACCTTGCCGACCCTGATAATGCACCTGCGGTACGCCGTGACAACCACCAAGAGTGCTAGAGAGACAAGAGTATCCAATCAGATCATGAACATTAGTCCTGTCATAAAATTGAGGACTCAACACAAATGATGGAAAATAAAGCCCTACTCAGTACTCACCCATAAACTGCCCACTCATGTGGTGGTCCATGATTACAGCCCTTACTATTTTCATGCTCAAATTTCAAGGCAACCTAAAATGAACAGAAACATGCATAAAAGTTGAAGCATACCTCTGCAGCTACTATAAGGCTGAAGCATAACGAAACAGATATCAAACTCTATAATCTGAACATGTAAAAGTTGCATACCTCTACAGCTCCTGGGCCAGTTCTCTCATTTGTATTTGGAACAGAAACACGTCGACCGACATACACCTGACCAAACCCACCCTTTCCTAACTTTTTCTCCACTCTGTACACGGGGGAGTTTCCAACCTGAACCTGTGAATTATAACGGGGAAATAAAATTCATTTTCAGGAGGAACAGAGAAGAAACCAAAAGGATGAAAACTACGACCAATCGAACAAGTAAACCCAGATAAGACCAGCATTGTGCAGCACAATGTCAATGATCATACCAGTTCTTTCTCAGTCTTTTTGCTACCATACCACTCCTTTAAGGTTCATACATAAATGAAAGTAGCTTTAAGGTCAAAAAGTAAAAACCTGCAGCTGCCCAAAACCTGACATAAGAACTGATATCCCACTGTTTTCTCTTTTTCCATTCATAAACAGTTAGCGTTTCATTGCATCAGCTTAATTATCCAACTTCACTCGGTATTGCACAATATAACGTGAAGAGTTTCTACATCAATATCTCACTGTTGACACTGAGGTTTTCAAAGCAGTGATCCAACCACCCGGTTGCATAAAATAACTCGAATAAGCATCATATTCAAAAGCTTCAGAGCCCAGCCAGACTCAATACAATAGAGAAGCCAAGCAACTAGCACAGAACCGTAAAAGACAAACCATTATCAGCAAAAGCTGAGATTTTTAAATCAATATGATCCTCAAGTCAAAAACAGAATAAAAAGTATAGATTTTTCAAATAAGTTCTCACCGGAAAGGGCACCCAACAGAAAGATAACAAATTCATGAGTAAAGCAACCAGAAAAAGGAAAAAAGAAAGAACCTTTTCAGGTAAGGGACCAATACTGTCCTCCTCCCCTTCCGGAGTAGCATTAGCGGGATCAATACTCTTCCCGCCTTCGTTACCAGCGACCGCATCAACCATCCTCTCCCCAACCTTCTCCTCTCCCTTATCCCCGCCGCCCGCACCACCTACACCCACCACCAAGTCCTCAGCACCCGCTCCTCCTCCTCCTCTCTCCCCGTTGTTGTTGTTATCACGGTTATCAGTGTTACCGTTATCCTTATTGCCGCCTTCGTCGTTTGCTTCCAACGCCGCCGCCGCCGCGCGCCGCCTTCGCGTTCTCGTTGCAATTGCTTCCCCCGCTTCAACCGGATTCCTCTTCCGCTGTTGCCTCTGCCGTTGTTGTGGTCTCTGTGCCTGCGCCTGTCCTACTCCTCCCGCCGCCGCCGCCGCCGCCGCTGGAGGCCTACCTCTCCGCGCTCCACTACGCAGTACCGGCATCGTTCATCCTCCGAACACAACTAGCTCGCTCGCTTTGCTCTCTCACTGACCAACCACCAAAACGCGACGGATCAACCGAGAAAAAGCAAAGACCCCGAAGCCAATCTGTTCTCGGAAAACAAAAAACCCACACACGGAAGGAATGTGGATGTTCCGGTAATGTAATAGAGAAAATTTGGGGTTTTGAATTTAGGGATCTGTTTTTTCTCTTTTCTATTCTATTGAAGAATAACGAAATTAACCAGAACAGAGCAAAGAACAGGTCTTTTCTTTCTTCTTTTCTTTCTTTTTTTTTTTTTTCTTCTCTCACTTTGGGCTTTGGTTGGGGGCACCGTTACAGGTAGAGGAAAGGAGAGAGAGGGAAGGCCTCTTTTGTAACTGTCGGGTGGGCGGTGACGTAATTTCACTGATGGCGATAGTAATACTAATCTCATATAATTTGGAAAATGGAGGGGAGATGCTTACGTGGCAGCTTTTTAGGGCATGGATGGGTGGTTGAGACGGTGGGATTGCGAGGGTTTTGATTTTGTGGGTACAGGGTAACAAAATAAGGGAGGGGTTAAATGACCAAAAAGGGGTCGAGGATACAGCTTTTTTTACGGTTTAGTACATGAGTAAGTAGTAGTAGTAGTAATACCAGTTTTTGTTTTTGCTTATTTCCGAGTTTCCGACACAGTCACAGCCTAAGACAGTACAGAGGTAGCTAATTGGTTACTTCTGTTGTCCTTTAGCCAGTTTTCTCATTTAGGGCTTTTCAGTTCAAAGACTTTATTTTTGGTTTCTCATCGGGTATCCGGAGCTTCGCCTCGACTAATCCGGACTCGACCTGGATCGTGCACTTGGTTATGGTGGGTGAGCCTCCCAATGGGAATTTTCTGCATCCACGAAGACTCGAACCCGAGACCTTGCTTAAGCGGAACAAGTCGCTTACCACTTGAACCAACCCCACATTGGTAAAGACTTTATTGATCAAGCTTGCAAATTCAACGGGTCAAGCACCTTTTACGTACCTGGAGTTTCGCATTTGTCCCCTTCATATACTTGGGAGTTTTTGTGTCCTTTTTATATAGCCTCAGTTTTAATTTTTGTCTCTTTTATGTTCCTTGGTAATGACATGTCCATCTGCCTGGATCCAATTGACATGTGCCACTATCTTATTGGTGTCGTGTAGAAAAAAATTATGAGACCCATATTTTGTTATTTCCAAAATTTAAAAAATTGTTTTCTAATTTTTTAATTCATATATAGAGCTGGTTGACCCAATTTTCGTCCCAGTTGGATCAATTTCCTTTGAGTTAAAACTCATACCAAGATCCAACCATCACAGGTTTTCGTCCCAACCCAAAATTAAAACCAGAACCTAAACCTAAACCCATGGTCCCACTATTTTTTTCTCCCTAAAAACACATTATCAATAATCTGAAAATTAACCAGTTGGGTAATCTGGTGCATTTATTAAATCTCTCTTTCTCTCTCCCGTGCACAACCCTTTCTTTCTCACATCCAACTCTCACTCTCTTCTCCTTCTCTGCAACCTAATCGCCGGCGCCGCCACCCACCACCGCCTTCGTTGCTCACCTTTTTCCTTTCCTCTCCTCTACTCCTTTTGGTACGCGACTTGTATAACACCTCGAGGAGGGAAAGCTGAGGTTGGGCCCGGTGAGGACGGCGTGTCTAAGGGCCTTTACTTCTCCTCCCATCCCTTCGGGTTTCCTTCTTTTCTTTCTCAAACCCACTAGAGGTCGTTGTTAATCAGTTTCTAATTGAGTTTGTGGTGGTTGTTCATTTGGGTTTCTTGTCAAGTGGGTCGTGTTGGCAGTGTTGAATCCGGGTGGTTGCAGGTTTTGTGTTGGGCAATTGTTGGTTGTTGTTGCTCGTGTGGATTTTTTAAGGGAAATTGATTGCGGATTTTTTTTACAGGAATAGAGTTGTCCTGAGTTGTGCTTGTGGATGGTGTGGTCATGGAGGGAGCCAGAGCTCCGGCCGATGCTCCCAGCCTCCAGTCACGTTTGCTGGAACCTTGTATTGATAGGTACTCAAATTGAGAACTGAATCGATTTTCCCATCTTGTTTATTTTTCTTTTAAAAAATTTACTTTCTAGGTAATTAAAATATTTTGTTCTGGGGAGAAAAATAAAAGAAACGGACCCATTAATTTTATTATTTGTTCATATGTTAAAAAGAATTTTTTGGACAAAGAAAACCAAAAGGGAAAATTATATAAAAAGCAATAACAATAGGATTTTGGGTCGGAAGCTGTGGTGGCTTCATCATGATATTAAACTATTAGTTTTAATTCAAATAAAATTTGGTGAATTGTGACAAAAATTGGGTCAACCAGCCCGATACATGAATTAAAAATCAAAAAATAATTTTTGTAATACCGGAAATTTAAAATTTGGCAAAAGTGGGTCCTACACTTTTTCTGCGTGGCTCCGTTAAGATAGTGACATGTGTTAATTGGACTCGGACAGATAGCCATGTCATCGCCCGAGCTGTCCGAGGAACATAAAAGGGACAAAAATTAAAACTGAGGATATATAAAAGGGACACAAAGATTCCTGGGTATACGAACAAATGCGAAACTCTAGGTACCTAAAAGATGCTTGGCCCCAAATTCAACGGGCAGCATGTATGCATTTGCCCTGATTTTGGTATTTTGACTTTGAATTGATGTTGGTATTGATGGAATAATCAGCAGGGTTTTTGTTGCTTCACCCATGAACGAGGTTTTATACTTTTATTAATGGATTTTTTTTTTTTTTGCTTTGTTAGGAGGAGGCTTCAGATGGGTTTTGTAATACTAGTATTTATGTACATATCTTATCTTATCAACATATGGAGATAGCAAACTGTTTTTATGCAAACAAAGACATGCATTTGGTGTGGTAAGCAAAGGCATTATCCCATGCCAACTTCATTTCCCTCGATCACCTATGGCAGCCGCAATTCTAAGTATTGATGTCAAACCCAGGCCGGTTGAACTGGGGTAACCGTGATCCGGAAACAATTCTAGGTTTTTTGCCGCTCCGGTTTGTACCCTTCAAAAAACCGGCTGGGTCATGACGGGTTCTTCGAGTTTTCCGAGTTTATTGACCCATTCACGGTTTTTTCCAGGTTAAAAGTAAAAAATTCGAAATTTTGTTATGGTCAGACCTTTGGTTGAACCTTTTACTAAAAAATTATACATTTTTACTATTAATATCAATACCAATCAGACCTGATTAAATTGTGGTTAAACCTCTAAACTGCAATCCGGTTACTGAAATGGGTCAATTGCCAGGCCGGGTTTAAGAACCTTGGGTCTAATATTTTTTTTTTTATACTAGTCTAACATATTTTTTACAACACCGTTTGAGTTGAATTCGAACACTCTCCTCATTGGGCGAGTTTTACCATCTATTGCCAATTTCCTTACGCTTAGCCAGCGCAAGTTTGTGAGAGAATATTGAAGAGAACGCCAATTCTCACTCACTATGGGATGAAATCAAACAGATTAGCATGGTGTACTAGTTATTTTTCCTTAAAAAATTATTAAGAAATTAATCATATAGTGATGATTAACCAGTTAATAAAACAATTAAAAGTATTCAAATTTCGATGTATTAAGATTGCATTGAAAGTAATTAACTACCATTGCATTAATTATATAGTTGTTATTTAATTAGCTTATTCTATATTATTTATATTATGTGAAATTAAACAAAAAACTGGTCTAGCTTAGTCGGTAGAGCGCAAGGCTCTTAACTTTGTGGTTGTGGGTTCGAGCCCCAACGTTTCACGTCATTAAATAAAACCTGCCCTTTTTTCAAAATATAAGAACCTTTGAAAATTTTGAGAAACATTAAATGAACTTTTTTCATATTAAATGAATTTTTTTCATATTTATTCTTATTTAATTGTTAGGATAATAAAAGGGGTAAGTGTTGTTGTTGGAATAATACAAAGAATAGGTTAGTGATCTCAACAATAAAATTTAATAAAATCAGATCTTTCTTAAGGGCAAATAACTTAAAAATCTTATATTGAGAGAGAGGGATTACATTCTAATGTCAAAAGGAAAATGGTTGCCCGGTGGTAGAATGCTTTTGATTCTTGTTTTGCAACAAAAGTTCGAGTCCCTCCGATGTTATTTTTTGCATCATTTTATCCATTTCGGCCTCCCAAAAATTTTGGGCCCGTGACCCAAACTTCTTTTATTGGACACTCCTGATGGTGAGGGAATATGTAGAGGCCCGGATTGGACAGACAGACGCGGATATATAAGACCATCTTCTTCCTCTCTTTTTTTTTCCTTGGAAGGGAAACGAAAGAATCGACAGAAAATAAGAAGAAAAAAAAATAAGAAAAAAACGCGACAGAAAACTAGATGGATCGAGTAGATACAAGATCGGGCAACAAGGAAGGAGGGGCACCCGAGATGGTAGAATCAAACCCTACCCCTACTATCCCTGATCATACCCCTCGCAGAGGAGGACCAAAGGGTTCCGTTGGAGTTAGGGCAGCAAGGGTTTCCTCGGACAGCGGCGGCGGCAACAACAACAGGTGGTGCATGATCTTTATTTATCGATTAGTTCTCTTTTATAAAATTAAAATAACTCGATCCATAATTTCTCCTTGAATTAACTTTTTCTCTTCTTTCTTGCAAAATTAAGTGAGGAGAAAGCCGCTGCTGCTGCGGAGACATCTTCCCGTAGAGGTCCGGAGTACTCGCCGCGGAAACCGTATGTTATATGTATTTTTATCATATATATATGTGCTTTTTTTATAATTAGCAATTTTGATTCTGATATTTTCATGCCTGTTTCCAATTGAAGTCTTCAAACAAGAGAAGAACGCGATGCCAGACTTCGTGATCTTTTGGAACGTCATAAAGAGTATGTAATATTGTTATATATTCCCCCCCTTTTTTGTTTGTTCCTCACGTCCGTTTCTGCGTACCATGATCAATGAGTTGTTCTCTCCTGACGACTCTTGCAGGAGAGCCCGAGACTACTTCCCTACTTATTTAGACAACCAGGCTGGAGAGCCTGCCCAATTGGCAATTGAGTATTACGAGAAGAAGGAGGGGGTTCAGCTCCGATTTGAGAAGATGATCCTCGCTTCCACCGTGCTAACCGGAATTGGTTTTGTCACCCACCTCCAGTTCAACGCTATGCCCCTCTCTCCAGGTGGACCACCCACAACTGTTTATGCCCAAATCCACAAAAGAGGCCCTTTTCCCCGCATGAAAAACGCCCATGCCCATGCCAGCAGAGTTTTCACTCATGAATCTCCACTCCTTAAGGATCCTCGTTTCCAAGTTGATCCCACCGACGGCTGGATTGGTACGTAATCTTCTGCATTATTGTTGATCAGTGCAACTTCTGTATATATACGATATCAAAGCTTTCCCTATAAGTTTTAGGGACATCTCATGCTTCTGCTAGTGTCTAGAGTCTCCTAATTAATTAGGATCTGTCTATCTTCTGTTGCTGGAATAGGAATTCATCCATTGCTTTCCATATTTGCAACATAGTCATTAATGGCGCCCACTCTTCTAATTATACAGCATTAATTTGTCTTGTTTTGATTTTTTATAACCCAACCCTGTCCACTGATTCATGACCCCTGCATAACTGCCCCATCTAGCCTGAAACTTAGATCCGATCCAAACTGTGTAGCCTTATTTTTGAGATTTTGGGGCTGGACATTATTTGTTTCCTTGGGATGCTGTTCTCACATTAATTGTAATTTCCTTCCCCAAATATGATATGATTCTCGTTTGAAGTACAGGTTCCTTCCTATCTTGTTTGTACCTAGCTAGTCCTTTGTAAAAGACAATGATCATAAGTATTTTCTTGGTTGTTCTGCGGTTAATTTCATCTCAGACTTTTCTGGGTGGCTAACGAACCACCTAATCTTTTATGTTGTAGAGTACCCTTATGACTGTTCAGTATGTGGATTGGATTTTGAAGATGATCGTGAAGGATTTAAGGTTCTCGGACTTCAAAAGTCGGAGTTAGTTTGATTGGGTACATTGTCTTTCTCCTATTATTAATGAATAGTTGATGCCACTCTATTCGAAGATGTTTCGCGCCCTTACACTATGAAATGGGAATTTTCTTGCAGGCGCTCGTTTTGGGAAGAAGGCTGTGTTTATCTCGCGTGCGAGATGATTTACTTGATGGACATGTAAATTCTTAGCTGCCAAGTATAAAGCATGTTTTCTATATATGAAGATTAGATGGATTTTTCTAAGTGTTTTGGTCGGGATTGTTTGTGCAGAAATCTTGGTAAAACTAAGCATTAAGGAACGTATTCAGTATACTGAATATATATGCATGAACTGATCTCTGAGTATGCAAGACTATTTATGATTGACCTTGGCTAAATTCGCATTGCCTAACCTTTGATATGGTGTCTGTTTCATCTTTTTAATTGTACGCATTTTGTTACAAAATCGATAGTACCTTGCCTAATATGCCTCTCCTTTTGGTGGATGCCATATATATCTACCGTTCACTCGTCATTAATTGCATAAAGTTAATCGTTGTCCTGTAGCCAACAAGAAGAAAACGGGTTCATTCAAATCCCAACATGGCTCACACCATGCAAAAAATCTATGGGATCTTTTTTCTTTTCTTAGGAGGAAAACAGCGGTAAGAACATCGTGTCTTTAATGCCGCCACAACGTCGTATGAAGTCGTTGGCATATTTTTGATATCAGCCAAAAAAGGCTTTGTTCTGTTTAGATAACCCCGGATTTATTGATTGGTCGGCTTATTTTTTAACTATTTTTATCAACACTAATTGGTCAACAATATAGTTTAATTAGCTTGTGTTAAAGATTTTATTAGTTGGTTTATCTTTAATTAGCCACCCGAGTTCCTTTCATCACGGCTAAGATGTCTTCTATTGCCAACATTTTAAAAACTAATATTTCATTGGAAAGCTCTCCGAATCAGCCTACCCTTCAGAGGCCTCGATTAATTCAATCGTTGCAATTAGAGCTAATTAACTGGCAAACTAATAGAAGAGTGCAGGAAATTAAGTATCTTTCACTACATGAATTCTATATTCCTCGGCATCTCTTTTTTCTAATTTTTAAGCGCTAGAAGATCTTGGCATTATGACATGACTAAACAACATATAAAAAGTTGTATTTAAGGAATTTAAAGATAAAGGAAAGAGAGATGCAACTTCTACTTTGTTAGTTCGCTACAAGAAAATTTTGATGAAAGTGTACACAAGTAAGCAACTAGGGGTGTAATTCAAGCAAACGACACATTTTCTCTTCCGCTGCTTCTTGTTCACCTCACTGCCTGTTGTATTTTTTCCTGCTTAGAATGGATTACAAAATTCATGCCTAATATTAGCAAGGGAAATTTCCGTCCCTAATTGTCACGGAATTTTAATCCTTCACAAACAGCCACGAACCAAAACGCCTCACAAATACAATACAGGAAAACACCACTTGTGAGGGATTTTTCCCGTTGCTAATTGTAAGGGATAAACATCAGTTACAAATTAGCAACGGAAAAAATCCCTCGCAAGCGCATTTAGGAAAGGCGCGAAGGGGGCGGGAAAAAGTTGGGCTTCCCGGGCAATGGTTAGTGGCAGATATTGTGAGGGAAATAAAATCCGTTGCTCAATCCATCACTAATATTTTGTAACGGATGCTTTCCCTCACTAATACCGTCACAAAGCCTTGTTTTTGCGCGAATTTTGCCCCCCGGCCAAATCGTTACAAAATCCGTCACTATCAGTGACGGGAAAGAGTTTCACACAAAATCCTACACTAATAGGCTGTATTCTAGTAGTGTCATAGGCGTATAAATAGAAGCTGGAGGCCCTCAAACAGGCATATGAAAGGCAAGATGAGCCAAACTCACAAGCGACAAGGCGCCACAGGTGTTAGGTTCGCTATGACAACAAAAAGGACTTGAGGAGCCAGGTCCTCAAACGACAAGCCCTTAGTAGAGGTCCTCTAGTTAGCGAAAGAACCTATAAGGGACATAGGAATCCCAGGTTCAACAATGATGGTAGGTACCCTAATTAATCAAATGACGAGTGAGGTTCGACAACCAGAGTACATGGAAGATCGAACGAGGTTCCAAAAAATACAGGTTTGCCAAAAAAACTAAGCAAGGATTAAGGTCCTCGAGTCAGCTATGGAGCAAGTGACAATTGAACCAAGTTCAATAAAAATTACAAGTGCCTAGGATTACCGAAAGTCGAACACACACAAAGGTGCACAGGTTCAATAAGAATAATAGATGTTCAAATTAGCGAGGATAACTTATCCAATAAGGAGACATCGTCAAAAGCAGGATCCTATCTGTTCAGAAGGACCTCAGGAACTAAATAGCATCACCATCCTCCAACAGGGGGCTGCCGAGGAACAATCGCATTCTCCGACTGGGGCTCTGAAGGATCAGTTTGTTGAGATCCGACTGGGGCGCACTTAGGATCTCAACAAACTCCTATACACATAAATTGGGATACACACTGTACTCTTTTTTCTTTCATCAGGTTTTTATCCCACTGGGTCTTTCCTGATAAGGTTTTAAACGAGGCAGTATTCGTCAGGGTCCAAATGCCCGCACTTACATGCAAGCTCGGCCATTTGAGGGGCTACTGATACATTGTATTTTACCCTAGTGGGCCCATTATGGAGGGAGCCCAGGCCCAAAGATCAAGTCCCAGCCCATCGGGCCCAACTTGCTCGAGAAACCCGCCTAGAGAAACCTGTCCTATAAATACCCCCAAAGCCCGTTTATTCTACGGGAGGTAACTTAGAAAATCTAGGCCCGGGCACTATTCACGCCCCTTTTCTCTGTAATCAAACCCGAACATCCAATAAAATACACACCCCCTATTTTCGATTTATATCAGTACGAACACGGTAAGTAAACCTTTCAAAGTGAAGTGCAGAGCACTATCTTAGCAAAGCCAGGAACTACTTCTCTTGACAAACTGACATTCAACAATATTACCTCTTTAATTACAACCTGAATAATTAGCAAATGTCATTGGTAATGAGAAACATGGAACGTTAGCAAAGGATTTGGTATTCATTGCTCAATACTCAAACAAAATATTCCATATCTTCCATTTACTTCTTTCTGGGGTACGTTTGGGGAGGCTTCACTTCTTTGGGTTCCAAAACATCTCTTGCCAGTTACTAGATGTTAGTTTCTAGGTGTTGTGCTCGTGGATTTTCATGACAGGAATTGGAGCAGTACGTGGTTGTTTAAATGATCATAGGGCTCTTTCTCATACTTGGGGATTGCTACTCTCAAAACCTGATTTTATCTAACTGGTTCACCCAAAAAAAAAGATCACTGGTTTTCAAAATTTTATGGACTGCCAGTGTATATCTATATAATCAATGGCGCCATGGCCACCCTTAGGCTTCCTATAAATATAATTTTGGTAACAAATAGTACATGAAAAAGTCACTGGTGGAAAAATGCTCAACAGTCAACCTGAGTTTGAACCTTCATCTCTCCATTTTATTTATTTTGGCCCACCTTGTAAATCCTTGTAAATCTCCTCTAGCTTCGTCATTGTATATAATTATATATATACATATGGTTCTCCTTAATTGCATGAGCTTGGCCAGCACAACCACATAATAGTAGAACTAATCAAAAGTGCAAAGCTAACTTAGCATCAAAAGTGCATCTTCTTACTCTAATTACTAGTAAAGAAATTATGAAGTTGTTCCTTGACAATCCTGAGTTATATTGTTAGTTTGGTCTCATATGCCTTGGTATGCTTTTGTTTGATTTATGGATATCATTGAAGATGAAAATTGTTACAAAACTGGCATGTCATGCTAGCTCTTTAATCAACATGATTTTTTTACTCGATTTGCTCAGAGTTATTTTTACTTTTGTATTTACAGGTTGCTTGCAACCATAACATTTCTCTGAATCCAATTAAGCACCAATCTATGCTTCCCATTTGCTCAGCATCCTTAAGTGGGGGGTTAATCAATGTCTCAAAAATGTTTTCTCCAAATGGATAGGAATAACCCAATTCCCCTTTCCCAGCCTAAAACAAATGTTCATGGACCCAAAAAAGTATTAATTAAATCATTTGCCACAGTTTTTTGTGGAGCCCGGATCTATCTATGATTAAGGAAAAAAAATGAATTCAGGCCCTCATGCACATATGTGAAAGGATTATATATGTTTGTGAGTGTAATCATTGTTTTAATTAATCTCAGAATTCATGACAGTTGACAGATATATATCTCGGTTGTGTGTTAAAATCTCAAGTGCGCAGATGTCAAGACTCTGTAATGTGACAAGTCATTGTAGGAAATGATACTTTCCTCGAGTGGAAGTGAGGTGGTAAAGATTTCTTTCTTAGATGGAGACAAACAGGATCAAAAAAACGAAAATGTTATAAAATGTGAATGTCACCTACTCCTATCATGTTTTTTTCCTTCAAACCGAGGCCTTATAAGGCCATTTACACATGTATTCTGTGAAGGGAAAAAATGGAATGAAAATGAACCGAGGAAGGCAGCATTCTGCATTTCCTAACTTCATCTCTTTTCTTCATCTTCTTTCATCTCCTTCTTTCTTCATCTTCTTCATTAACCATAAATATTCACAATACGTTATCAGCACGAAGCCGCCTCTACCCGAGCTTCGATTCGAGCTTCGATTCACGCGGATGCGATCCGCGCCGCCAACCATCTCACCGCCGCCACCAGCGCGTTCCCCGCGCCGTCGCCGTCTCGCCGCTGCCATCCCCATCTGCACCCGCCGCCTGACGCGCCGCCGGGAGGGGAAGACCCAACGGCGAGCTCATGCAAGTCGGGTTTGCCTCTTCAACCCGTGACGGCCGCTCCTCTCCCTCTGCCTCCAGCACGCCGCGTCGCCTAACCGCCGCCCACGCCTCCCGCCGGCCTCGCCCAGTCGCCCCCGTCGCCCGTCTTGCCGATCTGTCCCGCGCCGACGACCGACCCGACGGGTCGAGCCACCTCGCGCCTCCTCACGCGGGCTCGCTCGGCCGCCAACTGCCCCGCCTTGTCCCACCGCCGCGGCGCTAGCCTCTCCTGCACCGCCCTGCCTGTCGTCGCTGCCTGCAACTCGCCAAGGCGCGTGACCCGCGAGCTGGAGAAGACGACCCAGACGGGTCGCGGGCCTGATCTGCTGGGTCTGGGTATTCCGGGCTTGGGCTTGCACAGTTTACACATCTGGGCTGACACTATTTTGGCCCACCAAAAAAGTGGGCTGGCACTATTAACGGTCCAGCCCAACATTACGAAAAAAAACAGGGTAAATGAAAAAAGGGAGAGAAAGAAAAAGAAAAAGAGAGAAAAAAAGAATTTATATTGCCGAAATTTAGCATCTCAGGATTTTTCCGGCAAGCCCAGAAGTGTTTGGCCGGAATCCAATACCTTGGGTTTTTCCCGGCAAGCCCGGAAATGTTTGGCCGAAATTCAGTGTCTCGAGATTTTTCCCGGCAAGCCCGGAAGGCTATTGAATTTATTTTATTGTTTTTTCATTTATATTAAGCTTGGGCTCATATTAAGCCTATTATATTTTAATATTCTGTTCTTTATATTTCAATTGGGTTCATATAAGGCCCATTGTATTTCATTTTTTTATTTTAATTTCTTTACGATTTTATTAGGCTCGTATAAGGCCCATCGCATTTACTTTGCGATAATTTAATTTTTAATTAGGCTAATTTATGTAAGGCCCATTGCTTTTAATTTTTCGGTTATTTAATTCTTCATTGGGCTAATTAACGAAAGGCCCATGTTGTTTACATTTATTTAAGTTTTTAATTTTATTTAAATTATGTTATTCGAGACTCTTATAATTTCCAGGAGAAATTTATTATGGGTATCAAATGCGGACAAGAATTTACATGATAATAGTCTGGAAGACTAAATATAAGAGTCCAGCAGACTCAATAAAAGAAAATACAACGAAGACTAGAAGTCTTACCGTTCAACAGATCTTGAAGATCCTTCAAAGGAAAATCAAAAATAAAAAATATTACCACCAGAAGATGGAAATTATATGACCACCAGAAGGTGGATATTATACTTGCTTACCCTGAAGGAGCAATTCATTTTATATTCAATTTATTTTATGTTCAGTTTAAATTATTACGCATTGCAATTTATTTTATTTACTTTTCAGTACTTTATAATTGTTTCTAGCATAATGCCTCAAGCATTAGTCTCGAAGACAATGCAAAATTGACATCCACAGGGAGAGAATTCTATGTGTGGATGTCAATATAACATATTATGACATCTCGAAATAAGAAAAAGATTAACACGCTCCAGAAGAGCATAAATCCGAATATATTCCTGAAGAACGCAAATTTTAAATATGATCTAGAAGATCGTATATTTACGCTCTAGAAGAGCATATACTCTTGAAGAGTACAGACACCCCTAGTAATAAAATGAATTATTATCCCGATGAATTGACTCTGATCTATTCCCTGAAGTGAATAAAACAGTATAATTATTTGTGCCTGTGGGCGTAAATGAGATAATAAATGGAAAAGGCTCAAAGCAAACATGCATATTATTATTGCATAAACGGATACATAACTGGAGAACATTCAAAGAAGAATGGTTCTCATACAAATGTTTAAGCAGTAATCTATCTGTTGGGTTCAACATTAACCCTGAAACTCTGAGCCTCACCATTAATGTTGACTCTAACACTGTCATTCCAGGAGAACCACATACCACCCCTGTTGTTTTCTCCAGGTATCTCAAACCGATTCGTTGGAGGAAAACGAAGTGGAATCACACCATGATTCTCTCCTGCTTGCCACAAAGTCTCAGTAATCAGTACCATGTTAGGCTTGTACTGATTCTTCAGATCTCCTAAGGTACGCACAAAGTCTTGAGACCTTCTTGCTACACCCCTGCAATTCCACAGTAAAAGTCGTACCTTAGGCCATGTAGGTGGTAACCCAGTCACCCTCGGGACGCTCCGAGCCATCATGGAAACCTGAAAATAACTGCTTTGATTTAAAATTTGACATGAAGGCTCTAGCTGAAAATCTTGCAGTCTATTAGATATGAAAATCATAATAGAATTAGCCGAGCCATAAAAGGAAGCCCTTAGATTGCTTTGGTCCTCTAGGAAGAAAGTTTCTTCCATAGGAGTTACAAAGAACCTAGATGAATATAGTTCATCAACAAACACTAAGCGAGAAATTCTCGCCAGATCATTTGGTAATTCCTCTTGCTGCTCATTCACCATGCTATAAGCTAACCTATTTTTTCTTCTTAGAGAGGCACCCTCAACAAAAAAAATAGTAGCTGGAGAAGGTATTTTTCTTGTCTTGTTGATTTTTCTGAGTTTTCTGCATCTTCCTGTCCTCAACCGCCTCCCCTTCTTATAGTCTGAGATTAGACAGCTAGGTGTCAGTTTTTCAAATGTGGATCCTTTTTCTGTCTCCGAAAAGATCCAGAAGATTTTTCGGTAATTAAAACTTTGCATTATTTGATAGTAAACTCCAAAGCTTTTCAATCTTCGAGGTTTTTGCTTTTTGGAAAAGTTTTCCACTACTTTAATTATTGTCCAATAATTCTGATCTTTTTTTTTTACATGAGTGGCAGAAATAAGCCTAAAATTGGCAAATATATAGCTAGCGTGAAGCTAGGAGTTGAGTAATCGAAACTTAACATATCAAGCCATAAGCTGAAATGCTCTAGCCTAAAGCTAGAAATTTTAAGTGTTTAAATACACAAGTTTATACAGCCTGAAGCTGAGACCAACTAGAAGTTGGCTGATAGATATGTAATTTATAGCTAGTATGCACCAGCCAGAAGCTGGTAAATAATTTTTCTAAGTTATCCAGCATGAAGCTGGCACCAACTTGAAGTTAGTACATAGACTTATTATTTGGCATGACCGGTTGGGCCATCCCGGGTCAATAATGATGCACGAAATTTATTGGATCATTCATTGAAAAACCAGAAGTTTTACAATCAATGAATTTCTATGAGTTTGTTTGCTGTGAAAGTTATTATACGGCCTTCCTAAGATGAGAATGGCCTAGTATCACCAGCAAGTTTGAGAATAGTTCAGGGACATAAACGCGGACTGATGAATCCGCGGTGTTAACCATCTAGGTAATTTTTACGATGCATCGACTAGATAGTCTATTGTGTGACGCAAGTTGACATTGTGCGCACTTATTTTGATGATTAAGCCACTTGCGGGTACATACCCCTACTTATGTTATTAGACTATATGTCTAGATAATGCTGGTATATTTCTTCAATGGATAATGTATATCATTGGGAATAAACCCAAACAGATCTGGGGGAACATTAACAATTGATTGCAGGACCATTGATGAAATATTACTGTTTGAGAAAATGGTATTTTATTTGCAGCAACACTTGAGTGCATCAAGCCAACATGATGTTATAAGGTCCCCCCCCCCCCCATTTAATTGATTAATGGTCACATACTTAGTATTTTCCATCTTCGGACCATCGGTTATTTAGTATATAATGCTCCACCACAGGATTGTGAAATTGGTCCTTTAAAGAAGATTGGGAATCTACGTTAGGTATGAATCTCCATAAATTACAACAGTAATTGAAACCTATAACAAGATTGGAGATTTATTTATAGCAAGTTTTGCTTATTAATTGATGTTTTACCCAACATCAGGGGAAGAGAATAAGCAGCTGGATCAAGAGATTATTGAAATGATTTATCAATATCTAGTTTCTTTTGATCCTCAAATAAATTAGTATGAACCTGAAGTTCAAAAGATGATTCATTTGCAAAAGATTAGTAAGTCATTTGCCAGACATATTTATTTGAAAAATGTGACCATATACCAGCTGCAAATGCTCCTGTTTAGAATGATGTTCCTGAAGAACAATATAAGAATGCAAATGAATCTATAGATTATACTCGGTTCCAAAAGAAAAGAAATTCTCGATAGAGAAAAAGGAGCAAAGTGATAAGATGGCCCCAATAAGGAAATAAGGCCTCCAGTAGAAGTTTGAATTAAAAGTCCTCAAGAAGAGGAAAATCCTCCAGAAGAGATTTTCTGACACAAATTGATAAAGTTCCAGAAGTAACTCAGGTACCTGAAATAAATGAGCATGATGAGATCTCAATTACAGTGTCAGAAATAAGATGGAACCGACATGAAAATGACCGTCGACGGAATATTTGTCTTATTTAATATATAGCGCTAAATAAAATAAGGATGATGAACCTACATTTGACGAATGTAAGCGCAGTATGATTGGCCAAAATAGAGAAACATGATTAAAGGCTGTGTTGGACTCGCTCGAAGCGAGAAATTGGACTCGCTCGAAGCGAGAAATTGGACTCGCTCGAAGCGAGAAATTTCCGGACCTGTAGACTATACACCAGAAGGTGTAAAATTCAACTGGTCATAAAATGGGAATTTGTGCAGAAAAGAATATGAGAGATAAAGCACGATTTGTTGCACAAGGTTTTACCCGAACAACTTGGTAATTAATTATGAGGAGATATACTCCCTTGTGGTGGATGCAATTCCTTTTGATAAGTCTGGCAGTATATGAAAAGTATTAGAAATGCATCTAATGAATGCTATTACAGCCTATTATTATGGATCCATAAGTCATGATATATACATGAAAGATCCCTGAAGGATCCAAGTTGCCTGAAGCAACTAATTCCCGGGAAATTACAAAATAGAACTGAATTGATCTTTACATAATTTAAATCATTTTGAGTATGGATAAACTTATTTATGATTGGAACTCCCGAAGAAGCTTCCAAATACCGTGCTATTAGATTAGTCCTGGAGTACCCTGTGGAAATGCAATATGTATTGCTAAGAAAATAAAGCCTGAAGTTTTTGACTTAAGCCTATTGGCAAGGTATGAATTTGCTCTTATCTTCGGGATATAAAAGATGTGGTGTCATGTTAATCCTGTAAGCCCGGAGAAAGAATAGTTGGTTCTTGCAGATGCTGATCCCCCACTTGATCCACAAAAGGCACAGCCGGACATTTGCCACAACTTTACACATAAAATTGTTGCATCATTGGGACTACAAAAAGCAAGAGGGCAAGACAGATGCTCCAACAACAAAATTATGAAGATAAAGCTCCCACATTGTCCAGTTAAGAGTAATGATGTATCAAAAAGTGATCAGACAAGGCACATATCCCCAGAAGTTGACGAGAAGATAATTGTCATGCCACGACATCAAGAAACCATGAAATGCCAAAATGAGGGGGAGTAGAATACGCACTGCACTCTTTTTTCCTTCACCAAGTTTTTATCCCACAGGGTTTTTCTTGGTAAGGTTTTTAATGAGGCAGTTCTCCACTTAGCGTATTCTACCCAATACACAATGACATTCAAGGGGGAGTGTTATAAAATGTGAATGTCACCTACTCCTATCCTGTCTTTTTCCTTCAAACCGAGGCCTTATAAGGCCATTTACACATGTATTCTGTGAAGGGAAAAAATGGAATGAAAATGAACCGAGGAAGGCAGCATTCTGCATTTCCTAACTTCATCTCTTTTCTTCATCTTCTTTCATCTCTTTCTTTCTTCATCTTCTTCATTAACCATAAATATTCACAATAGAAAATTGATTGTAGAGAAAAAGAAACAAGCGCATAACGTAAAGAGACTGACAAAAGAAGCAAGAGGAAAGATGTATAACACAACTTTCATACACATGTAAAAGCCGACGCTTAATGATGATATATGGTAGGCAATTCTCAAATGTTTTTATACCAACAAAATGAAATTAATAGTGAATGAAGAGTTGGCAATTCCATAGCTAGGAAAAGAGAGATGATTGAACTATCAGAGGATACTATGTGGTACTTATTGCTTATTTAGGAATTAATTAATCTACCCTTAATTCAAAGAAGTATATATACACCCACTTTAATAGCTGAATGTGCGCTTTACCAGCAACAAATACTTGTATGCACTTTTTGTTGCTGCGTTTCCGGCGGCTTGACTCAGAATTGTATTCTATCATTGGACAGAATCTCATTACGGGGCACTGTCCCTCTTTTCTCTTTGTAGCCTTTTTCTCTACTTTTTTAGGGAAAATCTTGTATCTGTTAGATCTTGATCTACACATATACTGATAGTTTTCACCTCTGATCTATAAAATGATTTGCCTCTTGGTAAAAAAATGCACTTCGAGAATGAAAGTACTTTTATGGACGACCCATTAAAGTGGGATTAAAATAACAACGAAGGAGAAACTTTTGATTTCTAAGTGGGTTTGCTTGACCGATCAATATTAGCGGGGCAGGATTAACGAGGACCATGCTCATTTTCTTTGGACTAGGTTAGATTCACTAACGTGATATGGATAATTGCCACCTCTATACCCAACAGATTTCCTTGGTAACCAAGAGAAAGCTTAGAGAGGAACTTTAGGATGAGCATGAGATTTAATTAATTAAGACTTATAAACAAATGCTGTAGCTTTAGTTCATTCTGAGTGGACGAGAAAGTATGTACTTAGCTTTGACTTTAACACGTTTATAATGTAGAATTGGATAAAGTAAAAGGCATGGCAACTTTTGTTATTATTCTACATCTGCTTCTTAGCTATTTGGCAGACAGAAAGAGCAAACGCCCCTCCTTGGAAACACATTAAACCAGTTTGAATCGCCCCTAGTTACTCTATAAAATGAAAAATAATTAATCATAATTAATTACCTTAAATGAGGGAGAGGTTAAATGACCAAAAAGGGGTCGAGGATACAACTGTTTTTACGGTTTAGTACATGAGTAAGTAGTAGTAGTAGTACCGGTTTTTGTTTTTGCTATTTTCGAGCTTTCGACACAGTCAGAGCCTAAGACAGTACAGAGGTAGCTAATTGGTTTACCTCTGTTGTCTTTTTTTCTCTTTTTTGTCTCTGGTAGCCAGTTTTTCTTATTTAGGGCTTTTCAGTTTCAAAGACTTTGATTGATCAAGCTTGCAATTTCAACGGACAGCATGCATGTGTGCATTTGGCCAGATTTTGATATTTTTGACTTTGAATTGATGTTGGTATTGATGGAATAATCAGCAGGGGTTGTATTGGTTCTCCCATGGAATTTTGTTCTTTTTTTTTGCTTTGTTAAGAGGGGGCCTCAGGTGGGATTTGTAGTAGTATATTTTTTTTTATCGAGAGAGATAATCATTCATTAATAATAAAAACAGAGTACAACATATATATTAGAATAACATAGACTGTTAAAAATAAGGAAAAAAACATAATTAAAAGCCACAAACGTGGAGGAATAACTCTGCAAACAAAGCATGGACCATGAATACAAAGCAATAGCAAGCCAAGCAATAGCCATCACCGGAGAAACGGAAGAAAGTCCATATCCTCCTTTGTGAGTAAACACTTCATAACAAGCTCCATACTTCACACAACAACAACAATCCGCCATCTGCAACAAGCCCAATTCAAGGCCACTGGAAGAAAGGAAGAACAATTCACCATCTCTTACTTTTGTAGGCGTAGATCTAGAAGCCTCGAGGTTGAAAGCTTCAGATCCATGGAAGCGAGGAGTCCAAGGCAAGGAAGAGATGTTGAGAGTCTCCAACAACAAAAAGATGGATTTGAAATCCATCTACTAAACACCAAATCTATTAGAGATCTACTAGATATATGTAAGATAAAAACTAAATGACACTTACAAAAAAAAATGGGCTTACCAACCAACCGGAGGAGCCGGCGGCGGCAGCCCGTACTCTCTTGAGGAAGACGCTGTTTTTTTGGGAGAGAAAATGGGGGGACTCGTGGAGGGAGAGAGGATATTAGTGTGGTTTTGTAGTGGTATATATGTACCTACCTTATCTTATCAACATATGGAGATAGCAAACTGTTCTTATGCAAAGAAGACATGCATTTGGTGTGGTAAGCAAAGGCATTATCCCATCATGCCAACTTCATCTCCCTTGATCACCTGCTAACCGTGATGCCTTACAAATCCCGGACAATGGGACAAGTCCAACAAGGCAGCCGCAGGTCTAATTGTGATATTTTTGCAACACCATTTTGAGTGTAATTTGAACACTCTTCTCCTCGGTGGGCGAGTTCTACTTCTACCATCTATTTCCAACCATAGCTACTACATATACATTTCCTTACGGTTAGCCAAGTCTGAGAAACTATTTTGTGAGAGAATATGGAAGAGAATGCCAATTCTCACTTGCTTTGGGTATGAAATCAAACAGATTAGCCATGGTACTAGCTTATTTTTCCTTAAAAATTTGTTAAGAAGTTAATATAGCTATGATTAACCAGATTACCAGACAGAGAATGTCGTTAATTAGAAGATTCAAAGTAGTCAATGTATTAAGATTGCAATGGAATAATTGGTACCCATACAAAAGGCAAGGATGCCACGACAATAATTACAACATGGCAGATGTTAAACACAATAAAAATCAAGGCCATTATTTACTCGAAAAAAACATAGATCCTGACTTGATGAATATCTAATATAAATTAATTGTCATGCTATTGATTATATACGTATGATACAAGATCTTTGTAACTGTGGTGCGTTTTTTTGTTTATGATGACGTTATATTGCAACATTTGTTTCGGCTGAACCAATATAACTAGTAGATTTAGCATCGCAATCTTGGCGGAAGATGTTATTTACTTAGATACTTTAATATAATGAATATTATGATAAAAAAATAAAAAAGCCCGTCTAGCTCAGTCGGTAGAGCGCAAGGCTCTTAACCTTGTGGTCGTGGGTTCGAGCCCCACGGTGGGCGTTTTTTTTTCCTCTTCCTTTTTAATTTCTGCAGCACAGGAGAACCAACATGAGAGTCCATTAGGACAGGAGCCCAATCCTTTGGGCTTACTTACCACCATCAAACCTTTTTAATTTCTGCAGCACAAGAGAACCAACATAAGAGTCCATTAGGACAGGAGCCCAATCATTTGGGCTTACTTACCACCATCAAACTTGTATCTAAAGTAATAACATGTGTTAGGCCTTCTTCATCATGTTAGGCCTTGTTAAAGTCATCCCGGGCATGAAAAAACAAAAGGGTAGGCTTATGATTATGTCTAGAAAGAAACAAAGTAGGCCGAAGTAGTGAACTGGGGCAACAAGTCCTATATGGCCCTGCTACTGAAGCATAGAAGAGGTGGGCTTTGGCTCTAAATCATCCATGGCCAGCTCTCTTGACTCCACAAGATGGGAATAATCACACCGCGGGTCCTATAACTTATAGTGAAAACTCGTTTGAGTCCTAAAACGAAAAAACGACACAAATGACTTACTACTTCACATCATATTTTAAATTTGTAAATCCTAAATGCTAATATATGTAGTGGTATTATATTACACATAAACAAAATAATGTGATGAGATGTTGTAACATCTTTTATTTAAACAACCACGGTTCGAATCTCTTCTTTATCATTTCTTTTATTATTTTATAAGAGATTATTATAAATATTTTAGAGAATTATAGGGATTAAATATTATTATTTAGATATATAGGGACTAAAAATCCCCAAAAATAACATAAAGTTGGACATCAACCCAGACTGAGTCTAATTTAGTACTCTTTTTAAATATTATAGGACTCAAATGAGTCGTTTTTTTTATTTTAGAACTCGAATTTTTGCTATAAGTTATAGGACCTGCGGTGTGATTATCCCCACAAATGCGTGGAACAAGAAGTCTTAGTCGACTCCTCCCTCGATTTACTTCTTTTCGGGGTACGTTTGGGGAGGGTTCACTTCTTTGGGTACAAATTTTTATGGACTGCCAGTGTATCTAAATATATATATGGTTCTCCTTGCATTAACTTGGCAAGCACAGCCATAATAGTCTTAATCACCACTCTTAGGACTCGATTGTCTTGCTATCTCTTATCGTTGTATGGCAGAACCTAATCCAAAGTGCAAGCTAACCTGTGTCTTCTTACTCTTACTAGTAAAGCTAAATGTAGTTGTTCCTTGACAACCCTGAGTTATATGTTAGTTTGGTCTCATATACCTTGGTAAGCTTTTTTTTTTTCGATGCAAATACCTTGGTAAGTTTTTGTTTGCTTTATGGATATCATTGAAGATGACAATTGTTACAAAAATTGATATGACATGCTAGCTCTTTAATCAACATGATTTTTTGTTACTCGATTTGCTCAGAGTTATTTCTACTTGTATATTTACGGGTTGCTTGCAACCATAACATATCTCTGAAAGCTAGTCCAATTAAGCACTAATTTGTGTTTCCCGTTTGCTCAGCATCCTTAAGTGGGGGTTAATCCATGTCTCAAAAATGTTTTCTCCAAACGGATAGGAATAACCCAATTCCACTCTCCCAGAGCCTAAAACAAATGTTCATGGACCCAAAAAAAGTATTAAATAATTTGCCACAGTTCTTTGTGGAGCCCGGATCTCCCTAAGATTAAGAAAAAAATGTATTTGGGCCCTCATGCACATATGTGAAAAGGATTATATATGTTTGTGAGAGTAATCATTGTTTTTAATTAATCCCAGAATTCATTCTATTACGCAGACATCATTGTACACAATCCCAGAATTCATGACAGATATCTTGGTTGTGTGTTAAAATCTCGAGTGCGCAAATGTCAAGACTCTGTAACGTGAGAAGTCATTGTAGGAGGAAATGATACTTTCCCCGAGTGAAAGTGAGGTAGTAAAGATTTCTTTCTTAGATGGAGACAAACAGGACCAAAGAACAAAAATTCATTGTAGAGAAAAAGAAACAAGCACATAACCTAAAGAGACTGACATAAAAAGCAAGAGGAAAGATGTATAACACAAGATTTATATGTAACGCTTCTTTCTTACACATCTAAAAGCCAACACTTAAATATGGTAGGCAATTTCAAATGTTTTTTTACCAAAAAAATGAAATTAATAATGTGTATGAGGTGTTGGAAGTACGATAGGAAAAGAAAGACGATTGAACTATACGTCAGATGGTACTATGTGGTACTTATTGCTTATTCAGGAATTAATAAATCCACCATTAATTGAAAGAAGTATATATACACCCACTTTAATAGCTGAATGTGCTTTACCAGCAACAAATACTTGTATGCACTTCGAAAATGGAAGTGCTTTTATAGACAACCCTTTAAAGTGGGATTAAAATAAACGAAGAAGAAACTTTGATTTCTAAGTGGGTTTGCTTGGCCGATCAATATTAGCCGAGGACCATGCTCATTTTGTTTGGACTAAGATTTTAGGTTAGATTCACTAACGTGATATGGATAATTGCCACCTCTATACCCAACAGATTTCCTTGGTAACCAAGAGAAAGCTTAGACATGAACTTTAGGATGAGCATGAGAATTAATTAATTAATTAAGACTTATAAATAAATGCTGTAGCTTTAGTTCATTCTGAGTGGACGAGAAAGTATGAACTTTAGCTTTGCCTTTAACACATTTGTAATGTAGAATTGGATAAAGTTAAACGCATGACAACTTTTGTTATTATTCTACATTTGCTTCCTATCAATTTGGCAGACAGAAAGAGCAAACGCGCCTCCTTGGAAACACATTAAACCAGTTTGAATCGCCCCTAGTTACCCTATAATCTGAAAAATAATTAATCATCTTAATTACCTTAATTGACCCATGAATGCATCCCAAAGTAAGATCCAAAAATTGACCTACTTTCCAACCTTATTGGTATGATATATATGATCTTTGTGGCAGATGTTTTGATTCTTATGTATTAAGAAACTCGATAGGGAGTTTGCATTCACACACGTATATGTTGCCAGAATCATAAGTAATATGAGTTAAAATAATCAGGAGTAGTATGTTTCGGATTGGTTAATTTCAGTACACAAGTGAAATTCAACACCTAACTCCAGAATATTCAAAAGGGACCCAATAACCAAAAGATTATAGGAAGTACGTGCTTGGCATATTATAAAAGAGGAGGAAGAAAGATTATTAGTGCACAAGTGAAGAGTTCAATTATTGATCAGCACCCCCTCCCATGGCAGCCTTTCAAGCTTTTCACCCACTACTTTTTTCTGATGTCGTTTTCTTGATATTGCTTTTTCATGATCTAACACTGTTTTCATTTTTTTAGTCCAAATCAAATTTGCAAGACAAAAACCGAATCCATAAACCATACTAATCTAGTATTTCCTTACTTTAAGAAAATAATTTGTCTATTTGGTAAACAGGTATATGTTCCATGCTCATAAATTAATCTATTCTTTTCTGCCGTTTGTTTTAGAGTTTATTCAAGAAATTTGCGATAGCATTTTTACACGTGTAGAGCTTGTCATTGTCACGTGCCCCGCGTTTCCGATTATCAATTACAATTCATGGCAGTATATATCATGACTTTTCTATAAGGGAGATGGCATTACATGCTAATCTTTTGTCTCTGTCGTATAATTTCTTCCATATCTTACAAAGCAATCAGATAATTGTCGAGACAAATATATGCCTATATCATTTAAAATACCTATGCCTTGGCAGGTAGAGTGGTTTTGTTCAACTCTTAGACTATCTATCAGTTATATTTTAATCAAACATTTGAGATATTTCATTCCAAATTCCTGATGAAGGACATTAAAAAAAATAAGAAGATTAATAATTATGAGCGTGACCCTCTCTTGCTATATGCATGGAAATTATCGGATCCAAATCAAAGTTATGAACTAATGACATTTAGACCCGAGTTATACATGAGTTGTATCAATTTTTGGATAAGGAAAAAAAATGAAAGAAAGAAGCGGTACTTTTGGTGAAAAATATATAAGTGTGCCATACATATTGGACATATGCCAACCTATAAGTAGATATTTTCCAAAAAGAAAGAAGAGAAATTATGATGATTTTGGATTGTTTTAATGGTTAACCTTTATATCCAAGAGAGATGATTGAAAGAAATCTTAGCATGAAAGAAATCCCACTTTCCACATTCCCTCCTTTCGCCACCTTTCACACATTATTCAAGCAAAAGTTTCCAATTAAGCTCTTCTTTTTTGTTTGTGGCTATTGGCAAGCACCGGATGTACGTACAAAGAGGGAACCTTGTTTTTATTATGCCAAAGTACAAACTTAGGACAACGAGTTGCCCATCTCTTCTCTTTTTTCCAGATAATATAAGACACTGATTGAAGGGCCAATATGTTGTATGTATCATGGAGCCATTAATAATATGCCACCTAGCTTGATAAGAAATGACTTGCATGATTTTAGTGAAAAATACACCATGAAAATTAGTTAATTTAATTGTGTGGCCGGTACTCAGTTCAATTATTTTGTGGGTCATAGATTGCACAATGATTGTTAAAAATATGGTGACTAATCGTTTTGACTTCCTTTTTTTGGGGGGCTTTCGTTTTCAGGTGACCAAGAAATCTAGGTGATAATGAAGACAGGGGAAACTTAGGACTTAAGAGGGGGATAGAGCTCCATAATTCCCCGATGACACCACGGAATAGGATTTTTTTCTGATTAAATTCGTTCGTAACTTGGTAACAGTCTATTTTGGATTGTTTAATGGACACATAAACAATCCAGAACCTTCATTTTTGGCCTCATAAAATTTCGAACTGTGAAACAATTTGTATTGTTTGGCGGCATGTTTTATGATTTTTTTTTTCCTTTTACGAAAGGAAGATTTAATAGATATTAGAAAATAAACAATCTTTGAGGTAGCCAAGCTTTTTTTCCATCCACTGTTGGAGCTTCCTTTGCATTACATTGTCAAAGTGTTGGTATTATAGCATGAAATATATGAAATAAATATTGTGGCAATTACTACGGTATGATGCATAGTAGTAATTAATACTGTATACATCCAGGAAGGGAATTTTATTTCCTTTAAATTTGTTTGCCACGAACAGCTTCCAACATCTAGAATTTGAGCACTAAAATTTTGAAATTTTTGTCCAAAAGTGTTCGTAGCAGAGTAGTCCATGACGGTTGGAATTTTGAAAGTTGGCAGCCAACCTAAAAAAATATATAAAAAAACATAAATTTTATATTTTAAAACAGCAGTTAGAAAAGAACGGAAGAACTTTTTTATTATAAAAAATGAAATTATTGATTCCTTAAGTCTTAATCAATGAATTAAAAACATAAATTTTCTTTTTTGGTCTGGACTTGTGTGCTTGGTTGTTTTGCCTCTAGTCAACATAACTTTCCCAAACAAAATGACATGAAACATCAATCAGTAATCGCTCCCTGAAGCGGCATATGCTTAATTATTACAGAAATGGACATAAAATATTAACAACAGGAAGGAAAAACAAAGGCAGAACAAATTAGAAGAGTACTTGCAGTAATCGTATTATAATCTTCATCTAATTTAGTCGGCTAATTTATGTATAATTGCATGCTATATCTCTCTCTTTCCCAGAACATGCTCAAAAAGAATAAATCTCTTCATATATCGAAATATTATAGCCCAATTAACGAGAGGTAAAACTAAGAAAATTCAAGTGTTACTAACAATTGAAGCTCATAAAAGTTTAAAGCAAAGCAATGAGGGTTCATGTATATATATAAGATTCTCCGGTGGTACTGCCTGCACGAAAAGATTTTTTTTTTTTTCCTTTTTAAGGCAGAAGAAAAACAATGAGTTTTGCACACATTATGGGAGAGACCACAAGCTTAAATTAAGGGAGCCGACCTTAATAATGCAATAGAAAAGTTGCTTTCAAGAGAAAAGGAAAAAAACAATAACACTAAAGGTTAACAAAACTGGACAAAAAAAAATAAAGGTTAACAAAACGTGAAGCATGTCGAAGCAAGCCAGCCCAAGTTCAAAAGGCGACATCTGTCCCGCATTTTTCCCATAATTTTACAGTAAACTTTCACCTAACATTTCACCTAAACCTTTGGCTTTATGGGGGTCTTAACTCTTTTAAGTGTGTAGCCACTTTTAATTATGCACCAAAAAGGCTTTGAAAAAATAGAGACTGGTAGATCTTGCCCGTCTGTTTAGCTAACATAAAGATCTAGCCCACAAGAAATATAAAATCTTGGCGACATGCTCATCTCACCAATTTTGGTTAATCATATCAAAATTAATTATTGTTATTAATCTCAACGTTGTTATCAACTGGAAACTGTTGCTTTCACAATTGTTTGTGTTCTTTTCCCCATTTTCTTGCTAGATTGGGTTATCTCTGTGTATACAGTTGCTTCTAGTTATTAACTGGTGGAATGTTTTCAATGTCGTCTCAAATACAGTAGCTGGAAACAATTAATGATTATAAAAAAAAAATACTAGAAAAGAAGGCTAGAAACAATAGGTAGCTTGTATGGGTTAATTATTAGATTTGCTTCCACGTCTTCTGCCGGTAAATTTGTTTCTTTTGCTTAGCTTGCTAATAAACCTGTTTGGATTTGAACTAAGTAGAACTTCATGTGTGGTAGGTAATTAGCATGCCTCAACCTTTGCAAATTCTGAGTTAAAATAGACGGAAATTAATGCTTCGTAGATCAAAGATTCGCAATATTATCAAACTAATGCCAAAGTCAGTCAACAAATGGCTATTATAATCACTAGCTGCTAAATAGTGCACTGAATACTCATACTATAAATTTATGGATCCGACTACGAATTCAACCTCTCCAAAGTAACCAACATATATATATTGGACAACCCAAAAGTTGACACAGGCAAAAGTATCTTATAGAACTCTAAAGCAAATTACTATAAAGAGAAAAGAAAAAGTTGACCCCGGTGGGTTGGTTACTTTTATAGAGGGGCCAGCTAATAATCACATTACTTTAGCTTCGTGGAATCATATCAGGACAAGTAATTAGTGGAACAGATAGACGTTTCTAATTACCACCAGGGATCTTCCCCCTCCCCTTGTTTTCTTTTCAGGTGTTGTAGTTTGCTACTATTGAAGAAAATCATCCATGGCAACAAGTGAATCAGCTAGATTCGTCGAGCTCTTCAACACAAGAGAAGATATTCAGAATCCACAACCCACTCACAGAAAGAAATTAGTAGAAAAACCAGTACTGACAAAACTCAAAACTGCTGACTTCCAGTGTATAATATATAGATAAAAATCATGACTTACCCTCGAAGAATATAAGGATATGGAATCTGTTGAGTAGTTCTAATTTTGCCTGTGATAAATTTTTTTTAAAAAAAATGTTGTAACATCATAACATGAACTTGGTAATTAAGAGAAGTGTACTAATTAACATTAACATACATGTGCACAGACATGCTTAATTAATTAGGACCACAATTCCCTGTCATGTACATCTCATTTTTTCTTTCCTAGGTACATGGACTTCATCAAGAACACAGACAAGAACCTAAAATCTTTCTTTTTATTGTTTTGACAAACTGCAACAACAATAATTCACCAAGAAACCCTTAAGTAACAAGATATATAATTAACCAAACCACAGTACTAATTAATTATTCTCTCTTCTGCTGCCTCAATTCCTTGTAGAACCTCTCTATAAACTCCTCCGCTTTCTTATCAACGATTCCATTATCGTCATCCACATCTCTGAGCGGGAAAGGAGAGTCTGTTATCCTCAACTGCCTCACCATAGGGCTCCTCCCGAACCCAGGCAACATCGGAGACGCCTCCACCGGAAGCACCACGTCGCTGCTGTTGTTGTTGCTGCTGTTGCTGTTTAGCATCTCCAAGGCCAGCTTCACCGCGGTCATGGTGGCGCCCATGTCATCATCCTGGGTGGGCGGGGCTTGGAATGCGCATGCAAAGAAGCTGTTGTGGTGATGGTGGTGGTGGCGGCGCTTGCTTGCGTGGAAGGGGAGGGTGTATGTTGGGGTGTTGCTGCAGCTGAACTCGTACTCGCAGGGCGGCGGTGCCGCGGCGTACGAGGCGTACTGGTGGCGGCGGTCGGGGTGGCCGTGGTGGTGGTGGAACATGAGGTTGCCAATGGCTTTGCTTGCAATCTTGTTGCCGCGCTTGAGCATCATATTGAGGTCGACCATGAGCTTCCTCTTGGATATGCCTTTTCGCAGCATGAAGAAAATAACACGTACCATGCCCCATACCCTTTTGGCTACCACTGGTAGATTTTGTTCCATGTTTCCTTTCTTTATAACAGTAGAGAGATTCTTCTCTATTTTCTTTTGGTTTTTTGATGAGGGAGAGATATGAGAGAGAGGGAGAGATGTGAGGGAAGAGGCTTGGAATTGTTTTGGGATGGAATGGAAGAGAGGGGAGGGGTGGGCTATTTATAAAACGTATTTACAAAGAATCTCCAAAAAAGAATAAAAGTATTCCATTAGCTAGTAGTACCAATAGATTAAATCTTCCGTTCCAAGCTTTGAAATAAATTCTTTACAATAGAGAAATTAACAACCTGCTCCCAATCTCTTGCAACATATAGTATAAGCGTTTTCTCATCAAATTTAACGAATATAAAATTTGCATTTTTTTTACTAATTACTTAAGGTGCACTCATTTTTTTAATAGTACAATTTTTTTTCCCAATACTCGATAACTTGTTATTCCTCTCTACCCAGGCTCTTTAAAATAAATTTATAAGAAGAAAGAAAAAAGATAAAAGGGAATTTAAATGTAAGTGGGATCCAGTTGACCCAAAAGCCGAAACAATCCGCCACTGGTTTCGGCTTTGCATTAAACCAAAATCCATTCTGTTTGCGTTAATCTCTTTTTTTTTTTTTTTCTTTTGCTTCATGAGGCAGAAATCTACGACATGAAAAGGTTGCATTGCACTGTTCCAGTGCCAGACAGCCCAGACACAGCTCCCATAAAACTAGAATCCGCTCGTGCATTTGCCGTTTTGGCAAAATAAATAGCTAGTGGATTGATGGGCTGGTGAGTGGATTAATATCACACCATTTTCCCTAGAGAAAAGTTCCACATTTATGAGGTCTTTTTCCCTTTTAATGAATTTCAAGAACCTCAGTCCCTCACTCAGGAAAAAGAAAAAAAAAATAGCTTGTCTCTGACTCGTGTCGAAAATAATTAAAATGATTGATTTACAAAAAATATTCTTAAAAAAAAAAAAAGAGACTGATTTTTGTGTAGACACAATTTCACTTTGAGCTATTTTAATTTTTATGATCCAAGACGCGCATTTTCTTTATGGGCTGTTGTGGATGGGCTGTGAAACTGATTAAAAATGCGGACGGTTACAATAATTGGATCCTCCCGATCCAGAGTACTTTTGTTTATGGGCCGCAAATGGAAAGAGCCTGCACTAACTGAGCCCGCCGTACTAATGATAGGGACTGGATTCGTTATTGGATCAATCATCATTTCGCGATAACAGGATCCATCCAGTTTTGGACATTTTCCCGGGCTTTTATTTCGCAATAAAATCCAAACCATGTACGGGATTTATTGTGCTCGGGGTTTTTCTTTTTTTTTTTTTTTTCTTTCCTAAAAGAAGAAGAAGTAGCAAGACTATAATGAGTCTGTGCATTCTACCAGTAGAGGAGATTTGGTGGAACAAGTGAAAGAAAATAAACGAGTAGAAAGTGCTACAACTTTGACTTAATTATATTAACTTTACATTACATGAACGTTCTATGCAAGATCAGATGATAAACTTCAACATGTGTTTTTTTATATTAAATTACTTTTATATAAATTGTTTTTGGTTAAGGGTCGGACGCACAACCATTCATCTATACAATAATTGCCAAATCCTACAAATGCATTCTATCCAAATTTATTAGGTAATAATCATCAATTAAAAGAAAAACAAAACAATTAATTAAATACATGTGAATTATCACCACTACAATATAAAAAAATATACAAATCTAAATTCCTTCTAATTGAATTATTTTATTGATTCAATCACTCTCCCCAAATTAAAAAAATATGACTAATCTCTTACCCCATCGTTGTTGTGAAAATAATTTCATTTTGAAATCCCTTTCCTGATTTATAATTTTTAATTTCTCAAAAAAATAATGGAAACAAAGGGCTCTATCTGAAACACCCTGACCTAAATTCACCCATCTAACAGTAAATACAGCAAACAGTACCACCACGTGGCCAACATATCATAAGAGCAAGAACACATATTAACAAAAGGACAAATAGTCAATCAAAATCACAATCTCGTCACCTTGTGGGGACATCAACATTTGCACAGCGGAAGCATTTCTAGATATTCAGTAACATTTTATATGCAAGACACAATGCATGCTATTGGATCCGAGTCTTGTCCGAGGTGACGCCACAGCCGCGGGTATGCAAACCTAACCTGCAGGAACTGATACTCCTTGGTAGCTGTTATATGATATCACCTCGTCGATACTTGTTCCAAAATCCAAGTCAATTGTATAATCCAAATTTTAGTAGCCCACATCAAATTCCAGGTCCAAAGGTTGGGTCCAAACGTTTCAGCCCAAGCAGACCAAGACCATTAACCCATTGCCCATTAGTTTTCAGCCCATCACTTGTGGGTTAGTTTCCCATTCACTTGGGCAGCACCTGTGCAAGGTTGAAGCGACTTGGTTGTCGGCACAACGGGACGAGGGCGAGCGGCAGTATGATGCGAACGGCGCGGCGGTGCGGGAAGGCGACGCAACGGCATGAGGGGCTGGTGGCGTGGCAAGGCGGCACGGAAAGGTGACGTCGCAGCTGCTGGTGTGCGACTCGGCAACTGCAGCTGGTGAGGACGGCGGTGGCGGTTGCAGTGAATCGCACAGGTTGGAGGAGATGCGACCGAGCTTCCTGCGTTTGGGTCCGGTTGGTGCTGCAGCGGGGAAAGGTGTGCACGAGGAAGGAGAAATTGATGGCAGAAGAGACGGCGGTGCTCGCCGGTGGCGTCGGCGTGGGGAGGCGATGGTGGTTGGCGGCCGGTGTGGTTGTTGGTGGCGGTGGTTGCGCGCGAAGAAGGAGAAGATGAAGAAGAGATGGTGGAGGTGATTCGGATGGTGGCGGCCGGAAGAGAAGAAGAAGAGGAAGTGGGGGTGACGTCGTTTAGGCTGAAGAGGTGGTTTTATTTTTTTTTTTTTTTGTATATGTGAATGGGGAAAGGAAGTGGGTTGCTACTATATGGATACTGGGTGGAAAGCTATGGCGTGCATGGTTTTGATAGAAACATGGTTTTTATTGGCAAAGGGGAAGGGAACAAAAGATTGAGGCAGACAATGTATGGGGATGATAAGAAGATAAAAAAAAAAGGTGTCTGCCATTACTCATTATTTAAATAGAAAATTATGGAGTGGTTATGGTGCACACAAATATTTGAGTAGAAAAATCTGAACCAACAAAAGGTCTATTATGCCCCTCTAGCCTCTTTTGGTTTTCTAACCATCCTAGGGGTATAATTGTCCTTTCATAATTTTGTACCGGTCCGAAAATACAACTTGGGCTCGGAAAATCCGTTTAATTCTCTTGAGCGTTGTCCATGTCTCGGAATTGAAAACCGAGGCTCGGTTACTCCCGGTAAAACTCGAAAAACTCGGTGCGGTAGAATTCACGGTTACAACGATAGAATCTATTTACCGTTGTAAGAGTTAAAATGACTCGATAAAATCTCAAAAATTTTACCCGGGTCGTTACACTATCATAATATATATTTTTGTATTTTTTTAATATTTGAAGTGTATTTTTCTCATTTTTACTTTTAAAGTATTGCCTATCAATTTGTTATGTAGAAATACGTGACTATGAGTTAATATGAAATAATTAAATATAATAAGCTCCTAACTTAGAACCAGATTGGAATCTACTTGTATGTAGTATTGTAAATTAAATTATGCATAGAATATACTAGTATAATTAATTTCGTCTAACATCCCAACATTTCAGTGGGTTGCTTGGATATGTGGTGTTGTAAATTAAGTTATGCATAAAATATACTTATATGATTAATTTCCTCCAATATTTCAACATTTTCAGTCAGTTTTTTTGGTTAAATCAATATATCAACATTGAGATTCGTGCAAAAGTGATTTAACCCTATTATTTATTTTCATGTTCAAGTTAAATTTTCAAAGTTGGTCGTATATTATTTGGGTAATTATACATATTGAGAACAATAATACTCTCTGGCCATCTAAATTTGATTATCATGACACTTATAGGAACACATATTAATCATGGAATGGCAAGTTTGGTGGCAAGTTTGGATTGGTAAGATACTTGTGAAAAAAAAAAAAACAAGAATGACTCAGCTGCAAAAAAAAAGAAATGAAAAGAGAGAATAATAATGTGACTAATCAAACGAGGCACTTTAATGAATGAATGTTCAATTCTCTAGAGAAATCTACAGGGAGAAGCTAGAAAAAAAAAAAAGCAATATTACAACACTACAAAGATTTTTATTTACTATAACTAGCATTTATCATTAAAATTTATAAGTGAAAAGTGAAAACAAATACTCTTCCATTTTCTACTCATAATTATTATAGGTTAATTAAACAAAAATGCCAAATGGAATTTAAATTTCACTCTAGGTATGACCCTTTTCCTCATCATAATTAGATAAAGTCTTATTTTAATTTATCAGGTAAAATTTGCTCCATAATTTTCATATCTGAAGTACCACACAACTCTCGAATAGGATGAAACGCTCTGACCCGTATTTACCGTACACAGTAAACACGTGCCGGAACTGTGACAACCCAACCAAACCAAGCCCAGCATACAGTGTATACAACAGATATCCGGGCTCAACAGCCCATAATAAAAACAACAATAATAACTCAACCGGCTCAATGGCTCAACAATAGTAAAAACAATGCACAACGGAAGACTTAACAACTCAGAAAACATTGTATGCGACACTGTTGCAAACTATGGATCCGAGCCCTGTCCACGGGATAACGCCGCAGCCTGTCTGGAATGCACCAAACCTGTACAACAAATAATCCATCCTACGGGATGAAAGCCCGCAGGTGAGGGGTGAGTCCGAAGTGCTCACCGACGAAGGAAAGACAATCAATATGCACACTATAACTACTCAGGTCAAACACAGGCTAAACAGCCAAACACACCAAAACAAAGACTCGACCCAAAACCGGTCCAAGACCAAAAGACTCATATAAAATCCAATTTTCCAATTTTATCTTTCCGGGCCCCGTCACGGATAAGCTAGCGGTTAGACCTGGTTATCAACACATTCCGGGTGCCAGACCAAATCCAGAGAACCCAGGGATCGACATCCCAAAAATACGAACCCAGGGATGGACATCCCAAAAATAATCACGGGATAGACATCCCAAGCATAGACATGCTTATCACAAGAACCCAGGTCAAGGCCACCACGAAATAGTCTTAAACCATCGAGTCGTACCACTACTTACCACGTGACAATTATATTATCGTCATCAAAATCAAATCACAGGAATCAACATCCCTAACCAAAATCCCGGGATAGACATCCCTATCCAAAATCAAGGATCGACATCCTTGTCACAATTTATTAATTATTCCACTTTATTTAGTGCCAAAACGACTCAAGGATAAACGTTCAAAAAAAAACTAATCACAATACTGGGATAAACATCCCGACAACAAACATGATCATGGGATAGACATCCCGAAAACAAACCTCAGCAAATGCAATACTCAACAATGCAATAATCTACAACACAATAACCGAGTAATACAGGCACATATTGAAGGAAATCCATCCTCACCTTGGCCGATTACTCAACTCCGGAGACAACGACCGGTCCCGTGCGACTCCTCGGGAAACTGCCTGATATCCGAACCTATACAACAAAACAATATATACACATAAATGCACATAATCGGTATGCTATGATGCCAATACTGCGAAATAAACCCATCCCGGTTTATAGCCTTTATTATCTTTTACCGAAAATATTATTATATCGTACGTATATCCGAATATAATTTCGGTATCATACTTTAATTAAATCTTTTTTTCAAAATATTTTCATAAAATAATTATAATTTTTCAAAATTATAATCACCATAATTTTTCCAGAATAATAACCTATTTATAATTTCCAAAAAATATATAGTATTTATCTTTTTCTATATATAATATTATTTTCCAACGCAAAATATAATTACCTTTAATTTTCAAAGTACATATATATATATTCCACAACCATAATTTTCAGGAGAAAATAATACGTATACTAAATTTCCAGAATTTAATTTCATGGTATATATATATTTTTCCAAATAATATTAGTTTTTCTCCAAAACATAACTTAATTATTTATCAAAGTATATATATTTATATTTTCCTCAAAATACCAGAATTAAATTGACCATAATTTTCTTAAAGTAAATATATAATTTTTTTCAAAATTAAATACCTGGAAATAAATATATATATATATATATATATTTTTATTTAAAGCGGACTGGGCTGAACAATGGGCCACTCAAGCCCATGCCCAAGCCCAGGTTCTAACCCAACACCCAGCCCAGATCCACAGTATCAAGGCGCGACCCGACCAAACGAAACGGGTCGGACGCGGGTCGCGGGTCTGCTCACCTTGGATGAGCTCGTCGGCGCGGCGCGGATCGTGGCAGGAGGAAAGCGAGGCGAGGCTAGGCACCCGCGGACGGAGAGCGGCGCGAGGGTGGCGGCAACTGGAAATGGCGGCAGCTGCTGGTGCTGCAGGCGGCGGGAGAAGTCGGATCCACGGGTTGCACGGCGGGTCAGCGGCTCTACGGCGCGCGTCAAGCGGCGGATGGCGACGGGGTTGAGGTCGCGTGGGCTCGGCGAACTCGATGGTGGCGGTGGTGCGGCGAGAGGCGGCGCGGAACTCCACTGCGTGCACAGTACCGGGGTGACGGTGAACAGTACCCTTCGGTTTTCTTTTCTTTTTCTTTTCTGTTTTTTTCCTTATTTCCTTCCTATTTTCCTTTTCTTTTCCGATTTTCCCTTCTCTCTCTTTTTTTTCTTTTTTTTTTCTCTATTTTTTTCCTTCCTCCCTCTCTTTTTTTTTCCTGTTTTTCTTTTTTTTTTTTTTTTTTCTTTTCTTTTCCTTTTTTTTTCTTTTTTTTCTTTTTTTTTCCTTTTCTTCTTTTCTCTCTTTTCCTCTCTTTTTCTTTTTCTCTCTCTTTTTTTTTTTCTTCTCTTCCTCTTCCTCTCCTTGTTTCTTCTTCCTTTTATAACCGTGATGATACTGTGCAAACACTGTGCGACCTATGAATTAACAATCATGCAGCTTGTCTGCAGCGTGTCCAGTCCGGACCAGAAAATAACTGATACCCCCTTAGTTATTTTTCGGTGTGATTTTTCTGAGAATTCCGGGACCCGAAAAATGCCAACTTAGGCCCGAAAAATCCACGGAAAAATCATGAGCGCGGAAAAACTCTCGGTTTCGAAAAACGACGCCCGATTTACATTGAATTAATTACCCAAAATTAATTCAACCGTAAATCACGGTAAAAAGACTTTTACAGTCCCGATAAAAATCAAAAATTTTACCCGGGCTGTTACAGTCTACCCACCTTAAAAAGAATTTTGTCCCCGAAATTCCGTCTTATCCGTGGGTCCTACCACGATAAGCTTTTGGCACTCTCTGCCAGGTGTCCAAACTCAACTTGAGATACCGCTTATACCCTTAAGCGACATCTCATCCGCTTATAAATACCAAACCTCATAACTGAGACACTCACTCTCAGCCATGGACTCTCCACTCCGATCTCGAACAACCTCAGACTCCGAGAACAACAGCTACATCGGTGAAACTGCCTTCCCGACAAGCTCCGATGAAGAACCTCCGAAGAAGCGCTTCAAGATGAACATTGTCGGCTTGAAAGAGCACATGGTCGTCTCCAGCAGACGGCGAAAGAAACGTGCCCCCAAGAAAGCAGAGGATAAGAAGGGCAAGGCGGTAGCTGAGAGCAGCACTCCGCAGCAGACACTGATGCAGCTGAACGTCTCACTGAAGAAGATCAGCTCGGCGGTGTTGCAGATAGAACTGGCGTGAGCGGAGCTCTTCCCTCACATGAAAAACGTACAAAAGCATGTAAAAGATCTAGAGAAGCAAGTAGCTCCATAGAGTACTTCTTCTCCTATTGTAAAACTATTATAAAATAAATAAAATAAGTTTCCTTTTAAGGTAAAACTCTTGTGTCACGAAATCTTGTATTAAACAGAAAAACAAAACATCTCAAAGCAGATTAAAAATCAACAATAAGGTTATAAAATCAAACATAAGGAAATTAAAAATAAAACTCGTTTAACAAAATCAAAACAAAAAGAAATTAAAACAAAACACGATTTCATGATCGGTGCTCGTATCGGACGTAATCATCCTCGAACCCAAGGAACGTGACGTACACGGCTAACGGTGACGTCCGTTCCCTCGTGAAAAGACGTCCGTTATCTCGCAAGGTGACGATCACGAGAGCTTCCTGTGTCCCTCGAAAGAAACGATACCCACTTGTCCACAAATTCCGCATGAGCCAAAAACGTCTGTCAAATCTCGCATCTCACCACGATGTCCGAACAGGTGTAAGCTTGTCGCACATGCGCTCTACTCGAGGTGTGGTCCCATCAGTCTAGCCACAACGGTCACGGATGCATGTGGTAAAAGATGCAAAAAAATATAGTAAGACCATGAAAAGAAAGGACAAAGTAGCCAGAGCGAAAGAAAATCGCGAGATGGAAAAAGGCTGAAAAACTCTGGCATTGCAGCCCGAAAAATGTATAAAGTAACAAAGTAATAAATGAGGCAACGACAAAATTTTCAAAAAGCAAATCTTGAAAATCGAAAACAGCAAACACGCTCCCCATAAGAGTATAAAAGACGGAGCGCTGAGGTGTAAATCATCAAAAGCGTTTAAAAGCAAACAAAACATCCAGGCAACCAAAACCACAACGTTCAGTCAAAAAAAAATACCCATGCTTCCAAAACAACATGCCTGCTCTCTCATCCGTCTTCTTCGTCGAAGGTGCCAATCTAGGCAGAAGAAATCGGCTGGCCTACAGCATGGTCAACGAACGTCCAGAAGAACGCCGCGTCTGGTCTTCGTCGACGAGCTCTACTCATCGCGGTTCTTCATCACTCCCATGGAAGAGACGTTCTTCCTGGAGGACCATGGCACTCTGAGGACCTCCTACTACGGATCGACAAACTCCATCATGTTCTTCATCTCCGAAAGACTTCAAGAGTTCAACCTGGAGTCCACTTGCCACTTCCTGGAGCAAGGTACCTACTATCAACTCTCGAAGACGGCCCAGAGCATGCCCAGAGTCACTCGTCTGCCCGTAACTTGGCCAAAGGCTCAACTACTGGTGTGGAACTGCAGAGGAGTCGCTAGGCATTCCCAGGAATTCTCGCGTACTCTGAGGGACTTGAAGAACCAATACAAACCAAACATGGTTCTTCTCACCGAGACTCAGTGGCAGCCTCAAGAAGATCACGGTCTCATCCCACTCCGGTTCCTTCAAGCAAACCAGTTCGAGCTTCCCGGCCAGAACAACGCAGGCGGCATGCGGTTCTCGTGGAGCGACAGCATCCAAGTCAACATCAACAATGACCCCACTAGCTTCCGGGTCAACGTCGTTCCAAGGCGATGAATGTATTTTTTTTTATATAAAATATCAATGTAATATTTCTCTTTGTAATATCAATATTAGCAATATTAATAATATTTGTATTTCCACTTATTTATGGCATCATTACCTCTTATGTGTATGTTCTGCGACAGCTGGCGTCCCTTGACTGGATCCATATTGCACTAACTAAAATGATATAAAATAATAAACAAATGGAGCGAACTATGCAAACAAGGACAACAAGCACACAAAGACTGCCCAACAAGACCTAACGCCCGCTCCGCTACCAAAATGAAACGCCCCGACCCGTATTTACCGTACACAGTAAACACGTGCCGGAACTGTGACAACCCAACCAAACCAAGCCCAGCATACAGTGTATACAACAGATATCCGGGCTCAACAGCCCATAATAAAAACAACAATAATAACTCAACCGGCTCAATGGCCTAACAATAGTAAAAACAATGCACAGCGGAAGACTTAACAACTCACAAAACACTGTATGCGACACTGATGCAAACTATGGATCCGAGCCTTGTCCACGGGATAACGCCGCAGCCTGTCTGGAATGCACCAAACCTGTACAACAAATAATCCATCCTACGGGATGAAAGCCCGCAGGTGAGGGGTGAGTCCGAAGTGCTCACCGACGAAGGAAAGACAATCAATATACACACTATAACTACTCATGTCAAACACAGGCTAAACAGCCAAACACACCAAAACAAAGACTCGACCCAAAACCGGTCCAAGACCAAAAGACTCATATAAAATCCAATTTTTCAATTTTATCTTTCCGGGCCCCGTCATGGATAAGCTAGCGGTCAGACCTGGTTATCAACACATTCCGGGTGCCAGACCAAATCCAGAGAACCCAGGGATCGACATCCCAAAAATACGAACCCAGGGATGGACATCCCAAAAATAATCACGAGATAGACATCCCAAGCATAGACATGCTTATCACAAGAACCCAGGTCAAGGCCACCGCGAAACAGTCTTAAACCATCGAGTCATACCACTACTTACCACGTGAGAATTATATTATCGTCATCAAAATCAAATCACAGACATCCCTAACCAAAATCCCAGGATTGACATCCCTATCCAAAATCAAGGATCGACATCCTTGTCACAATTTATTAATTGTTCCACTTTATTTAAACGACTCAAGGATAAACGTTCAAAAAAAACTAATCACAATACTGGGATAAGCATCCCGATAACAAACATGACCATGGGATAGACATCCCGAAAACAAACCTCAGCAAATGCAATACTCAACAATGCAATAATCTACAACACAATAACCGATTAATACAGACACATATTGAAGGAAATCCATCCTCACCTTGGTCGATTACTCAACTCCGGAGACAACGACCGGTCCCGTGCGACTCCTCGGAAAACTGCCTGATATCCGAACCTATACAACAAAACAATATATACACATAAATGCACATAATCGGTATGCTATGATGCCAATACTGCGAAATAAACCCATCCCGGTTTATAGCCTTTATTATATGTAACGGCCCAGGTGAAATTTATGTTTTTACCGGAACTGTAAAAGCTTGTATAGTAATTTACCTAATGAAAATAATCTTGGGTAATTATTTCATGGTAAAATATGCATCAGATTTCGAAACCGACCCTTACCCCACATTGTAGATTTTTCTGCGGATTTTTCGGACCAGAGTTGATATTTTTCGGGTCCAGGAATTTCGAGGAAAGACAGGTTTAACCTCGAAAGAACGGACTAGAAATAAAGAAATAAGGGTACTTTAGTTATTTGCTGGTCCAGACGACACCCGCTTGAGTGTGTGTAACACACTTGCACCACGTTTTTCCTCTGCCTTGTGAAGCTTCTTCTTCACCATAAAGCTTCACCCGGCAGTCTTCTCCTTCCCTAGTAGGGAATTACTTTCTTCCTTACACCACACTTTTTCTTCTGCTTGAAGCTCCCTTGAAGTTTCTTTGCAGCTTCCACGCTTGTGCCTTTCCTCTTGCTGTAAAAATAAAAAAAAAAAACTTACCTCTGCTTTGCTTCTGCAAGCAAAATCCAGACACCCACCTTCTACCCATTTTTCCCTCTGCACAAAAAATTCTGTCGGACGTCGCTACACTACAACACTACTAGTATAATAATAAAAAAAAGAAAGAAAACACAAAACACACACCACACCAACCGCCGGCGACACCATCATCAACCACCACCTTCACGCGCAGCCGACACCAACACCATCTGCACCAGCCGTCGCCTCCTCTTCCTTTTCCTGCGTTGCCGTTCACCGTAGCTACTAGCCAAGCCGCCGTGAGGAGAACCGAACCCGACGATAAGCAGGCCGCCTCTCACCTCCTCCTTTGCATCGTCAGACCCGACATCAGCAGACCACCGCCGCACGCCTCTCCTGCAGCCGCCTCCATCTCGTCGTGCCGCCACCTTCTGGACCCGTCACCCTGCCTCGCTATTCCGTGCCGCGCCGCCGTTCTGCCAAGGTGAGCCTTGGGTTGAAGACGACCCGGATGTGGGTCGCGGGTAGACCCGGTTAGGAGTGGGTGTGGGTCGTGGGCTGGGTTGATAATGGTTACTGGGCTTGGGTTTTGGGTTAGACGTTGGGCTTGGTGTGGGTTGAGTTAGATTTGATCTGGGCTAGGAATTGGGTTTAAGCACACTAGGCTTGGGCTTGGACCTTGGCCCAGTCCGAAATAATTAAAAAAAAACAATAATAATGGTAATAGGAAATAAAACTGGGAAAAAAATATATAAATATGATAACAAATAAATATATATGGATTGGAAATTTTCTGGAAATAGAGTAATAAATAGTAAGTAGTTATAATTTGCGAAATTAACGGAATAATTACCCTATAATAACATTTTCAAAGGATTAGGGTAATTGTAACGTGATTCTTAAATTATGGTAAATACCCTTAAAGATGTATATTACGGAAATATTATACAGGAAAAAAATTCCTTTATATAGACATGTGATTAATTTCTAGGAAAATTATTTTACAAAAGCTAGTATCGTTGAATATATGTTATGATAATTATTTTTGAGGAAGAAATAAATATAAGTACGTTAGTATTTGAAAAATTATTTTATGATAAGTATATTTTTGGAAAATACGGCAGAAAAGTATATACATGATATATGATTATATTTGTGAGGATAAATGAAATAAGTCCTGGACACAATACTATTTTAGGAACATGTAAATGATCAATAATAATTATCTTGGGAAGTATATACTTATGAAATAACTAAGGAAAGGGTATTATCAAAATAAATACCGGAATAATAACCGGGTAAATATAATATGGTATTTTAACACAGGAATAATAAATGGTGAATGATAATGATAACGGGGTTTCACCGGGACGTAGATGAACCAGTTTAGGTTTATTTTTACGGTATAGCATCATTTGCATTTATGTGTATCTTATGTGAATATATGCCATTGTTTGCTATTTAGGAGCCGATAACGAACAGTATCCCGTGGAACTGGAGCCGGGACAATTTGAGGACTTTCAGGAGTAGGGAAATCGGCTAAAGTGAGGATGGATAACCTTTGATATGTTGCACATGATACTTTGTTTGTTTTTTTGTGATTATTTTGCTTGATTGAACTGGTATTATTGCTGTTGTTGTTGATTTGTTGATTGTGGATTTATTGATATGATAAGATAATTGGATAATTGGAAGTTGTGTTGACGACTTATTTGTCACTAGGAAAGTAGTGGTACGACTAGTTGGTTAGAGACTGTTTTATGGCGGCTATGATCTGGGTTACTTGTGTTAAGCATGTCTATGCTTGGGATGTCTATCCCGTTATTATATTTTTGAGATGTCTATCCCTGGTTCTATATTTTTGGGATGTCGATCCCTGGATTGATTTAGCACCCGGAACATGTTAATAACCAGGTCTGACCCCTAGCTTGTCCAGTGACAGGGCCCCGAAAGATAAAATTGATAATAATAAGCATTCTTTTGGTCTTGGCTCAGTTATTTTACTAGTTGTTTCTTGTTATGTCTTTTGCTGGAATTTTACTTCGAAAGTATTGTGTTGCCTGCATATTACTGTTTATCCTTCGTCGGTGAGCATTTCGGACTCACCCCTCGCCTGCGGGGTTTCATCCCGTAGGATGAGTTGCTCGTAGTACAGGTACGTGGTTCGGCCAGCTGCTGTTTCTACTCCACCAGACCCCGGATCCATACCTCCGCTGCATCTCATTCTAAGTCTTCCGCTGCTGATATTTTATTTGTTGCTGTATCATGTATTATATGTTTTGCGGTATCACGTATTATATGTTTCTGCTACTACTGTTGTGGTTTGAATAATGGTCTCCGGGATCGGTTGACGGATGTTGTATTTGAGATTGCTTATGTTGTATTTTATAATGTATGTACTGTCTGCTACTGTAATAAGAACAGTTCTGGCACGTGTTTACTGTGTACGGTAAATACGGGTCGGGGCGCTTCAATATATATATATATTCCACAACCATAATTTTCTAGAGAAAATAATACGTATACTAAATTTCCAGAATTTAATTTCATGGTATATACATATATTTTTCCAAATAATATTAGTTTTTCTCCAAAACATAACTTAATTATTTATCAAAGTATATATATTTATATTTTTCTCAAAATACCAAAATTAAATTGACCATAATTTTTTCAAAGTAAATATATAATTTTTTTTAAAAATTAAATACCTGGAAATAAATAAATAAATATATATATACATTTTTTTTATTTAAAGCGGACTGGGCTGAACAGTGGGCCACTCAAGCCCATTGTAACAGCCCGGGTAAAATTTATATTTTTACCGGGACTGTAAAAGGGTTCTGTATAATAATTTATCATATGGAAATAAGCTTTCGTAATTATTCTATTGTAAACCGAGCAACGAATTCCGACTCCGAGTTTCACTCCATATCCCGGATATTTTCGCGGAATTTCCGTGACGAGTTGGAATTTCTGAGTTAGAAAAT